>VMDO01001191.1:198937-225443 GCA_007922755.1 Pedetes capensis | reverse complement strand
GGAGAGAACAATCCCTGGAGAAGGACATCATGTTTGGAAGAGTGGCAGGTCAACGCAAAAGAGGAAAACCCTCCACCAGATGGATTGACAGAGTGTCTGCAACAATGGGCTTAAACATAAATAAGATTGTTTGCCTGGCACAGAATCGGCAAGTGTTTCGATCTGCTGTACATAGGGTCGCTATGAGTCGGACTCGACTCGACGGCACCTAACAACAACATGCACTGATAGAATATATTTGATCATGGGGGTCATTGCATGACTCATCAGCAACTTTTCCTCATTAGTTCTGGTTTCCAGGACCTTGTCTGTTTTGAAGAAAGAAAGGAGATCTGGTTGTTATCCTTTTATTTCTTCTTCTTTTTCACTTCCTTAAAGTTCTGATTGAATTTATAATAGCTGTTGGGGATGGTGTGCTTTATGTGTTAGAGAAGATATGTTATTACTTCCCTAATCCATATCCACGTCCCCCACCCTTCTCCTTCCACCTAGGGACTGTTTTTCATGTCACAGTCTTTAAGTCTTCGAGTAGTAGCAAAACTATTTTGTATCATTCTTTCCAGGAGACTTCCTAATCATTTTTAGTAGGAAATACTGATTCTTTAACCACAGCTTTTCCTTTACGAGGAAGAAACTTCAATCATTGTAACCCCACTGGAATCTCTCCAGTAACCCTACTGAATTCTTGTTTAGGGGTAGAGGAGGGCTGACTTATGTGACTAGCACTTTCCAGAGAAACTAGACCTTCTTATCCCAGACGTTCTGTCTCCAGAGGTGCTGCTTCCTACAAGTTGTACACCTGCCACTTGTTATGGTTTGGATCTAAATATCTCCCAAAGATCGTGTGTTTAAACATTGGGTCCTTGGATGGTGGCAATATCCTGGGAACTTATGGAACTTTGGGAGGTAGGATTCTAACTTTGAAGAAGTGGCTCCTTGGGGGTGGGCCTTGAGAGGTTTTCACCTGGAGCTCCCATTCCAGTCACTCTCTGCTTTTGATCTGCCATGCTGTGAAAGTATCTGTCTCACCCTGATGCCTGCTGCTGCCCTTCTGCCTGCCTCTATGGACAGAAATCCTCTGTGAGTTTCCAATAAGTCTCTTTTTCATTAGTTTGTTTCAGTCAGTTTCTCTGTCACAGTGATGCACCACCTGACTAACACACCACTCTTCTAAGCAGGTGTCCTTATTGGGGAACGTTTCCTAGCAGGTTTGGGTGGCCTCATGGTACAGTTATCACTTGAATACAAATCATACAGGTGTAGCTGAGACCAGTATTAAGGGCAGCATCTTTCCAAATACAGACTTTTTAGACACTGGAAGTATATAGTATTGCTGTTTGTAAAGTGAAAGTCACCTGCAGCTGTACCACTGTGGCATCTGATCCCGTCAGATCTCGGGAGCTAAGCAGGGTTGACCGTGGTTAGTACTTGGATGGGAGACCACCTAGGAATACCAGGTGCTGTAGGCTTGGGAGAAGGACCCAGCAACCTACTCCCAAAAAACAATCTGCCATTGAAAACCCTATGAATAGCAGAGAGGCAGTAACAATACTATTTCTCCTGTTGTATGTAGGGTCTCTATGAGTTGGATACTGACTTGACGGCACCTAACAACAAAAGTGAAAGTCAGCCAAATTTGAATATTTTATAGAATACCAAAGAGACTCTGGATTCATTGTCAGTGCCTAGGTCTAAAAATATAGCACTAGAATGATTTCCCAAAATTTTATTCTGAATTTAGGGATGAGGTGGGTAATGAAAGAGGGATCCAGTTGGATTCAGGTGATTTGTATTCAGCCTCAAAGGTGATCAACCACTATTTTGTTCCAAATTGACTCTAGGTAAGTTAATTATGAATGAGGGAAAAATATTATGTAGGAATTTGTTTATTATACTTTGTCAAGATACGTGTGTGTGTGTGTGTGTGTGTGTGTGTGTGTGTGTGTGTGTAGCCTGCAGCCGTGGCCCTATGGCATCCGATCCTGATCCTGTCAGATCTCAGAAGCTAAGCAGGATTAGGCCTGGTTAGTACTTGAATGGGAGACCACCTGAGAACACCAGGTGCTGTAGGCTTCGGAGATGGACTCAGCAACCCACTCCCAAAAATCAATCCACCACTGAAAACCCTATGAACAGCAAAGAAGCACTGACAATAGTGTTTCACCTGTTGTATGTAGGGTTGCTACGAGTTGGATACTGACTTGATGGCACCTAACAACAACAGTGTGTGTGTGTGTGTGTGTGTGTGTGTGTGTGTGTGCGTGTGTGCGTGTGTGTGTCTGTGTCTGTGTGTATTATATGGGCTGGGATTTAGCTCAGTTGGTAGAGCACTGCTCTGCAGTCTCTGAAGTCCCAAGTGCAATTCCCAGCACTGCAAAAATGGCAGAAGGATGTGGCAATCTACTCCCAAGGCAATCCTGAAACAACCAGCCATTGAAAACCCTATGAGGGTGGCTATGAGTTGGACTTGACTCGAAGGAACCTAACAACAAATATATATATATTTTTTGGCCTACAGTCATGCCACTGTGACCCTGTGGTATCTGGTCCCATCAGATCTTGGAAGCTAAGCAGGTTTGGGCCTGGGAACAACAAGTACTGTAGACTTGGGTGAAGGATCCAGCAACTCACTCCCAAAAAACAATCAGCTATTAAAAGCCCTATGAATAGCAGAGAAGCAGTGACAACAGTGTTTTGACTATTGTACATAGGGTTGTTATGAATCAGATACCGACTTAACAGTACCTAACAACAACAACATATCTATATGTATATTAGGGCTGGGGTTTAGCTCAGTTGATACAGTGCTACGCTGCGGTCTCTGAGGCCCTAGGTACAAATCTTAGTACTGCACACATCGGAGAAGGATGTGGCGATCCACTCCCAAAACAATCCTGAAACAATCAACCATTGAAAACCCCAGAAGGGTCGCTATGAGTTGGACATGACTTGCTGGCACCTAACAAGAAGAACAATATTTATTTTTAAAAGCCACTGTGGTACTATACTGAAAATGACTGTTCACAGGAGAATGTAGATGGCACATAACTAGATGGAGTCTACACCCAGTCCAGTTTTGGTGTGCCAGAGTCTGGGGAAATGAAAACTAGGAGACATTAAATATCCTAGGTTAAAAAATAAACTTCCTCAGATAATATCTGGTCACAGTTGTTTCTGCTTTTCAAGGAAAACTGCGGTATTGTCTGAGGGAAAAGACAATGTATTTTTCCTTTATGATATGGTGAACATATAGTGCCAAATATATAGTGCCAAAATTAATCTTTCAATGAATTTAAAGCCCAAATGGGTAGAATCTCAGAGACTATGCATTTTAGACACCTGGTATAGGTTAACCAGCATCTTGGCAAGACTAAAACCAGCAGAGTGCATGATGATTAGGAGCACAGGCTCTCTGTTTAGGATTTGCATCATGATGATATCACTTACTAGCTAGCTATATGTCCTTGGGCAACTTACTGGAGGGAACTAGCTTATTTTTTAAATTTGGTAGGTACAAGACCTGTACGTGGCCCACCTAATTGAACTTTAAGAATTCAGATGCAATAAATCTTTGACATTGAATTAATTTAACTTTTTAAGACCTAAAGAAATGTCATCTACATCGGTGAGAGACCATTAGTTGCTGTTGAAGGACTTTTCCTTCTACCTAGTCATTGAGACTATCTCTGAGACTGAACTGACCAGAAGGCAAAATTGGGAGAATGAATTTGGACTCCTATTTTTTTAGGACTTTTAATCCACAAGAACAAAATAACTTGAGACTTTGATTACTTGGGGCTTTAACTTCCATGGGAATTTATTTTTGAGACTATAATCACTCCCTGAGAATTAAGTAATGGAGGGTTATATTAAAATTGGGGGCATATTGATTTTGGCACTTTAATATTATAGTATCATATTCATTTTATTATTGGAATGTCATGGTAATTAGACCTGGTAAATAGGAAGTGGAAAATATTCTAGATGTTCTAGTAAGACACATGGTCTCTGTGCAGTGGAAGATAAATCCTACCAAATTCATAGGACTGACACAGAGATAGTTTTCAGGAATTCAGGATTGTGAATATATGTTCTGATATCCCTTCTTTTGTACTCCCTACTGCTAAGAAATAAACATATACTTGTTATACAAATTTTAGAGGCAGTACAGACCACAAGAGAGAGTATTGTTCCAATTCATTTTTCATGTTATTCACAGGGATACTAGTTTTGAATGGGGTGCAAAAAATGAGAGATTTCTATAGCATTATCAGGTTTCAATGCAAGTTTAGGACAGCTGATAGGGTCATATGACTTAGTAGATCACAGATTATTAGAAGTATCTATGACAGGGTCTCTGGCAAGCCCCAATAGAAGTCATAGCACAGACCCCTGGAGCAAAGCCATGCCATCTGCAGCAGAAAAATATTCATTGTTTGAGATGCAGTTCCTGGCATGCTCCTCAGCCTCATGGAGGACATTAAGTGATTATGCAATTGAGCTGTTCATGATGAGTTGGATATTATCAGACCCATTAAGTAACAAAGTTGGGGTAACACAGTAGCAATCCATTGTATGATGGAAATAGCATATTCAGGATCAGACCTGAGTGGGTCCTGAGGGCACAGCTGAGTAAACAGGTGGTGTCCACTCCCATGTCACTACCCTTTTTGTACTGATGCCTCTTCTTTAGCTCAACCTAGCTTCAGGGAGTTTACAATGACCAACTGATGGGAGAGGAAAATGTGTCCAGGCCTGGATGACCAAAGAGCTGATTCAGCATGGACTGTTGGTGTACTACAGGCACAATCATAGGTGACTGTGGAGGACAGTCATTAGGGAAATTTCTCCCACTCAGCAGAGTTTTGAGCAATATACCTGATATCAACTTGGTGGATGGAGAGAAGTAGCCTGAAGTAAATATATACATACATTTCTGGGAAATGGGATATAGCTTTTTCAGATTTGTCAGGAGCCTGGAAGGAACAAGATTAGAAGACTGGAGACAGCAGTATAGAGAAGTTGCATATAGATAGTCCTACGAGAGTGAACCCAAAGTGTACATATCTTTGCATTTCACATAGGTGACCACCAGAGAGTGTCTACCACAGAGCAGACACTAAACAACGTGGCTGAATAAATGACTTGTCTAGTAGAGATTTGTCTTTGGCCAACAGTACTTACATGATTAAAGTAGGCATGGTGGCAGAGATGGAGGCTTTTCATACACCCAACAACAAAGGCTCCCTTTCACGCAGGATGATTCAGTTTCCCTACAGACTGTTCAAAATCTCAGTAGAGACCAATGCTAAAATTTTATTATGGTACTATTCTTTGAAGAAATCAATTAGCTACTTGGTGGCAAGTTGATTACATTGGGACCCTTCCAATTAGAGAGAGCAGAAACTGATTCTTCCTGTATTAGTACATGTTCTATGTATGGATTGCCTTCCCTTCCTATAGTGGCTTGGTTGGCACCTCTGTCTGAGGACCCAGAGTGATCCTATGTTTCCTGCTTGACTTATTATTATAGAACACTGCATTACCTTGGATCAAGCAATCCAGTTTATGGGGGTAAAATAAGTATATAATCACCAGCCAGAGTTCCCCTGGAGGTTTACATGTCATTTACCCACCAACAGGAAACATGCTTGGTAGCATCCTTTATTGGCTACTTCCCTGTCCTTTTGCACTTCTCCATCCAGTAGCACTGTTTCTTGTGATTATCTCCCAAATAAACCTCCTGCACTTGAATCTTTGTCCCCTTGTCCTTTTCTGGGTGAACTCAAACTAAGACAATACACAAAAGGTATCACAAAATCAAATGTAGAACAGCTCTCTCCATTTTATGAATTGTTTATACCATAATTTGCTAAGTAATGATAGATGCTGATTGTATTTAGAAATCTAATAAGGCTCTGAACAACAGAGTGATGTCTATTCGCCTAGATTAGGGGTTAACATGCTTTTTCTGCAAAGAGCCAGATGGTAAATATTTTAGGATTATGGGCAACACATTTAGTATCATATATTATTCTTTGTGTATTTATTTATTTTATAATTCTTTATAAATATAAAAATACATTTTTAGCTCTCAGGCCATATAAAATAGACTGGAGGTTGGATTTGTCCCATAGGCTATCATTTGCTGGATAGAAATAGGGAGATGCTGGCTTTATAAGATGACCTTGACTCAAATGCGAGAAGCCAAGTTTCAAACAAGTGCTCATTCTTCCATATTGATTTATATTTATGCAGATAGCCAAGGAGCTTGGCTGTAGGACAAAGAACGCTTAAGCCTTGTAATGATCTGAGTTTCAGTAAGACAGAAATGTATGGACTGAACTTCCCTCCTAAACCACATGAAGGAAAAAAGTGCTTGGCACAGCCTTTTCTTGGGGGGAGGGAGGATTATTATTTTAACAAAAACATTTGTAAAATAGTTCTAGAGACTCAAAAAACTAACGAGGTGATTGACTTTGCCCTTAGGACTCATTCTGAACCTTAAACCTGCACCCCAAATATGTTGACATTTCAAAGTAGAATTTCAGCTTTTATAACCTTCCCAATGTGTTCACAGCACTAAATATATCGAGGGAAGAAAGTCCAAATGGGGTGATTTATTTGAAAAATTCCCAGATTGGGGGAAGGTGTCTCTTGAAATGGTGGCCTCAGGGAAAGAGTATATTATGATGTATTTAGTAAATGATGTTGAGGGAAACTTCAGAGTATCATATAAATTGGAAGTTGGGGAGGGAATAGAAAGAGAAAAAAAATATTTTGTCTGGATGAGATTTATGACCCAAGAAATAGATAGTTTGGAAAAGAAATTTTTCCTCCTTTGTTCCCTTAAAGCCTTCAGAAAACCGAAGAAGAAAATTATTTTCACCTCTATACTTTGTAGTACTACTAACTGTTTCTCCATAGTACATTGCATGTCAATATATTTTCCTGTTTTCATTTCTTGCTCATAAAACAAAATAATAGGAACTTCCAAACTCTGTTGCTTGAAGACAAGCACAGTTTGCAATCATATCCATTCCTCTTAGAATGTGTTTAGCTATCTCAGTCCTCGTGGAGCTAGGACCAGTTTTCCAGAGCTCAAGTGGAAAAATTGTGTATCTGCTTATGAGTCTTAGCTTCTGTGCAAAGTGAGTTACAACTTAATGTCTTCTTACAGACAAAGCTGTCTAAAGCATCAATGTTCTTGGACTTTAAAATGTTTTGTTGACACATTTTGTTCATACTAATGGGCCTGCAGATGTAGCACTGTGTTGTCCAATCTCGTCAGATCTTGGAAGCTAAGCAGGGTCAGGTCTGTTTAGTACTTGGATGGGAGACTGCCTGGGAACACCAGGTGCTGGAGGCTGGGGAGAAAGACTAGATAACCCACTCCCAAAAGTCAATCCACCATTGAAAACCCTATGAATAACAGAGAAGCACTGACAATAGTGTTTCACCTGTTGTATATAGGGTCGCTATGAGTCAGACACTGACTTGATGGCACCTAACAGTAACAACAACAATGGAAGATCAGAAGAAAGTGATGGCCCAAATTCTCAGAAAATGTGGAGTCTGTCAGGCCTTCCTTTAGCTCTTTTACCCAAACTCCTAATATATGGCAAACTAGATGTGTTGGATGTCTGGCTCCTAACTGATTTTCTGGTGAAGAAAATATCATCAGGGAAAAAGAATAGAAAATTAATAGAAGAAAAAAGAAAGAAAATTGCATAGAAAAATGAATTGCTTATTACTAGACGTTCAACCTGTGAGCATTTGAATGTTGGCTGTGTATGGATTTGAGGAGAGGATTTCATGATGTCTAACCTTCATTTTCTTCCTAATCTAAGAGTGCTTTTACATCAAGGTATGTTTAAATGAATCAAGGGTTTGGAGCTTGATGGAGATTATGATAATTCTTACAGATCACTAAGGAGAACTATTTAATGCTAATATATCTCATATCCTTGAGTCTCACAAGTTGTCAAGAACTTCTCATAGAGGCCCTTCTACACTTAGCCTTGGATAAAGTGTACTAAAAGGAAACAAAGGAGTCTGTTACTCTGGTGGTTTCTGATCTTCCTGGGGAGAGACACTGTCACATTTCTGTTTTTTAATTTTTTTCTTTTTCTTTTTTTTCCATATTTCTGGCTTTTTATAAGAGCTGTTCTTTTTGTTTGTCTCTTTCCAGTTGCCCACATAGAAAACACTTCTATGTATTCTTCTGTATTGGACCTACATGTTGCTTCCTATTTGAAGCTTTCCATAGTCTCCCTGGAAGCGAGTCTCCTTTATGTTGTGCTTTCATGGTGTTGTGACACTGGTTACATAACACAGTTACTGTCTGTTTTCTCGTCATTTTTTTCTCAGAATTATAGGCACTTTGTAGATGTGAGCACTATATGGGCTCCAGAACCTAGTACAGGACCTGAAATAGTGTGAGCCTACAGCCTAGAAGCCAAATATAACTTGCACACATACTTGGTTTTGCCTGAGTTCTGTAGATCTACACAATGCTTTTACTTGTTTTGAATTAATTGCCAATTAAATACAAAAATCTGAATTCATGGCATCTCTTCAGAAACTGGAAAATACAACAGCATTAATCTTGTACTTCTGTGCAAGAGCAGTTGGCTAGAGCAGAGAAGTGGCTATTCCATAAAAGAAGGAACACAGGCTTTCTGGCTTGCCACAGTTCTCAGCATTCCTACCATCAACCTGACCTAGATTGCTTTACTTCCCTGTTCTTTGCAGATATTGATGACTTTACTGCTGTTTCCTAAAACCATCCAGTACAAAACTTGCTACTTCCTTCCCAAAGTCATTCCAATCCATGCTCCCCTATTCATGAAACAATCTTTACGTCTGAGTTCAGTGGTCCTTAAAGAAGGAAGATGTGTGCAACAGAGTTACTTGGAATGCTCTTTCAAAATAACATTTTAGAATCTTAAGTAGTGAAAACATAGTTTAAAATATTCTGTATATAATTTTTTTATTCACTTTAAGAAACACTGTATTTGGTCTTTTATCTATTGCCTTCCTAATAATATAGTCAGTAGGCACATGGTTTTGAATTGTGGTGCTGGAGACATCTATTGAGTATACCATGGACTGCCAAAAGAACCAACAAATCTGTCCTAGAGGAAGTACAACCAGAGTGCTCCTTGGAAACAAGAATGGCCAAACTGCGTCTTACATATTTCGGACATGTAATCAGGAGAGAACAATCCCTGGAGAAGGACATCATGTTTGGGAGAGTGGCAGGTCAACGCAAAAGAGGAAAACCCTCCACCAGATGGATTGACACAGTGTCTGAAACAATGGGCTTAAACATAAATAAGATGGTTTGCCTGGCACAGAATTGGCAAGTGTTTCGATCTGCTGTACATAGGGTCGCTATGAGTCGGACTTGACTCGACGGCACCTGACAACAACAACAACAACAAGGCACATGGTTTATTTCCTTTTATAGACTACAAAGTTTCTTGAGGACAGGATCTTAGCTTATTTAATTGCTGTACTGGAAAGTGCATTGGACATAGCAGACATTCTTTTTAAATGAAAACCATAAAGAGAGTTGATAAACTCAGAGTAGGGAGATCCTGAATTAGCAGAGGCAATTATACATGAGTTCATGAGCATGGTGGTCTTGACCATTACCAAAATGACATTATCCTATGGTCAATTCCAAAAGGCCATCCATTTTAGATGCAACTCCAATTTAGTAGCTTGCCCCCAAATGTCTAGTTTTCAAAGTGAGTATGTTAAGGGGTGGAAAAGACAAATATTCTATGAAAGAATCTTTATCTCATAAAATATTTAACATCTGCCCCTGCATCTTTATTGAAATATATGTTTATAGTGATAAAGAAGAAAACCCAAGTAACTAGATATGACTTAGAGGAAAAAACTCACTAGTATGATATATATATATATATATATATATATATGTATATATATATATATATATATATATATATATATATATATATATATATATATATATATATATATATATATATATATATATATATATATATATATATCATATGTTGCTGTTGTTAGGTGCCATCGAGTTGGTATCTGACTCATAGTGACCCTCATAGGGTTTTCAATGGCTGTTTCGGGATTGCCTTGGGAGTGTATTGCCAGGTCCTTCTCCCATTTTTGCTTTGCTGGGAATTGAACTTGGGACCTCAGAGACTGCAGCATAGCACTCTACCAACTGAGCTAAATCCCAGCCCATATATAACATATATGTGTGTATATATTATATGTTGGGAGAAGGACCTGGCAACCCCCTCCCAAAAATCAATCTGCCATTGAAAACCCTATGAACAGCAGAGAAGTACTGACAATAGTGTTTCCCCTGTGGTTCAGAGGGTCGCTATGAGTGGATACCAACTCGACGGCACCTAACAACAACAACAACAACAACAACAACATATATATATATATATATATATATATATATATATATATACATATATGTAATTCTTATCTATGTTCATGACTAAGATCTTAAGGAGACACGGATAGCCAAAACTTGCTGGAATAATATAACTCAAATCATGCAAATGCTACAGATTGTCTTGAATGACATGTGCTTTTACTTCTATTAAATTATGACTACTGTAAAAAGAAATGAAGTTGCTCTAATTACAGTAGGGAGATGTATTAATAGCAGTCTAGGCATTTGACTTACTTCTGTTTGATACTTAAGCTTGATGAGTTCCATATTCTACACTCCTTTGAGAAAAGAGCGCAAAGGAGAGATTTTATGCTTTGTATTACCCCTTTATTATGGAATATCAACTGTCTCTTCTGTTCTGTAATTAACTTCATTCTCTCTGATGGATTCAGCATTATAACCTGTTGGTAATGTTTTTCGTATATATGGCTCTACCTCCCATTTTCAGCAACTCTGATATAAAAGAATTCTAGCTCTGCTTAACAGATTAATTTTCTCATGTACATTTGTTGTATAATTTAGACTCTGAGCAATGCAGAGGGGATATGAAAGCAATAAGAGAATGTTTTCATCATGGACCTCTCAGCAAACCCAGGGTGTGTGTGTGGGGAGGGGGGGATTGCCAATACTAAAATACAAGATGAATAGGTTAGTGATACTTGTACACAGTAAATGGCTAAAGAATACAGAGAGAAGGATGTGATTATTTCTGAATGGGGTTTTCAGAAAAACCGATGCTTGAAGCAGGTCATAAAGAATGAATGGTAGTTCCATAGACCAAAAACAAAGGAAAAAGCTTTCCAGGGGTATTGTAAGTAGAAGTAGAAGAAGTAGAAGAACTCATCTTTAGCCTGCTTGCAGAAATATGAGTCATCAGAATGGCTGGACTGAAGGATGCACAGAAGGAATCACAGAGAAAATAATGATAGAGAAGACTGGAAAAATAGGTTTGAGATTTTGGGTATATGTTGTTGTTGTTGTTTGGTGCCATCGAGTCGGTATCCAACTCATAGTGACCCTCATAGGCTTTTCAATGGCTGACTGTTTCGGGATTGCCTTGGGAGTGGATTACCAGGCCCATTTGGGTATATGAGGAATAGCTTTATCCAGTTCTAACCTCTTTCTATTGAGACTTCCTTTTCTTCAGAGTTCAAAAACCTAAAAATTTAACTTTTATGACTCCCTTGCGGTAGATAGGGTTGACTAATCAGATATTTTTCCATGAAGAGAATCAAGGGGATGAGTAAGATGTTGACACACAGTGTTACCTCCAGGAGGGGCCAGCTTCTTAGGCTTGTGCTGATAGGGGTCCCATGCTTAGAGTTTCATATTCTATGATCACTATAATGAAATTCTTAATAACTTTTTATCTTTGTCTTTGTGCTTGTAAGTGAACTCTAATAAGACAATGGAGCATACCCTGGGGACTTAAAGCTTGAATTCAGGCTCCATGGCCTTATATTTCTGGGAGGGAGTCCTTGGTTACATGTTCTTCCTGCTTCCTGGCATCCCAGACCTACTAGCACTTTGCTTCCCCACCCCTTTCCAGCTATTGCTGCTGCCTTCTGTCTCCGTGAAGGCAGAGGCCAATGCTCTTAGAGGGCAGTAGTCTGGCACTGCCATAATAGTATAGTGGATGACTTAGTGGAGTGAGTCTCCAGTATGACCTCTACTCAGGTATTAAATGTGTCACTATACGGACAGTGCTACACATTGGGAAGGCTGGGATTTGGCTCAGTTGGTAGAGCACTGTGCTGCAGTCTCTGAGGTCCCAAGATCAATTCTCAGCACCGCAAAAATGGGAGAAGGGCCTGGCAATCCACTCCCAAGGCAATCCTGAAACAGTCAGCCATTGAAAACCCTGTGAGTGTCGCTATGAGTCAGATACCGATTTGATGGCACCTAACAACAACAAACACATTGGGAATTGCCCATCTATTGTGATTTGGGAGCATCAGCCTGAGGAAAAGCAAGACTGACTTTTCCCCTAGCCAAAAAGGTCATTTCAGTGACTGGTGGGAGAGAAATCCAGCATTGGGTGAGTTAGCTGTGTGCTAAGTCACTGGGAAACTGAGGGTCTGCATACACCTGGAAAGTATCTTTGGGCCTCAAGGAGCATGACATTATATAACAAATGAAAAATGTCATGACAGGTCAATGAAAAGACCCCTGAACAAAAGAAAATGTTTTATGTGTTGCTGCCTTTAATGGCAGGGTTTAGCCCCAAAACTATCAGCCACTGGAAACCCTATGAGGGTGGCTATGAGTCGGCCACGACTCCACAGCACTTAACAACAACAACCTTTCCTGGAGGGCAGGAGTTTAGCTCAGTTGGTAGAGTGCTTGCTCTGTACACTCTGAGGCCCTGGATTCAATTCCCAGCACAGCAAAAATGGGAGAAGGACCTGGTAGCCCACTCCTGAAACAATCAGCTATTGAAAACCCTATGTATAGCTGGGTGTGGTGGCACATGCCTGCAATCCCAGCAGCTTGGGAGGCGGAGGAAGGAGGATTGCAAGTTCGAAACCAGAAGCAGCCTGTGAAATTTAGTGAGACCCTGTCTCAAAAAGTAAAAAGAAAAATGGGCTGAGGGTGCAGCTCAGTGGTCCAGTACTTGCAGAGCATGCAGGCATGACCCCTGGGTTCAACCCCCAGTACCACACACACACACACACACACACACACACACACACACACACAAAAAAAAAAAAAAAGAAGAAGAAGAAAAGAAAACCTTGTGTATAGCAGAGAAGCATTGTCAGATATAGTACTTCCTTCATTCTGTCGTACATTGGGTTGCTATGAGTGGGACCTGACTTGATGGCACCTAATGATAACAACAACAACAACAACAACAACAGACTCTTAATGGCACTTTTCCTCTGCCTTTTGAATAAGGCACCCACGTTTTTATCTTGCCCTGGGCCCCACACATTATGTTACCGGCCTTGCATGTGGTAGGCAGAGTACCTACCACAAAATCAAACCCTTAGCACTGGAATGAATAATCTCTTGTGCCTAAAGGACACATGGCTTATTTTGCTAAATGAATGGTTATCTCTTCCCTAGATGACATTATAATAGGCCCTATTCTATTACCAGAAAGGGGGAAAATGGAAAATAAAAGTGCCTTCTGTGTTATCTAAAGGCAATGTGTGTGGAGGTTGTTGTTTTTGGTGGTGGTTGCATAGGAGCCAACATAGAAAGAATTTGAGAGACAGAGGAAGAGAGAGAAAGAAGTAGAGGGAGAGAAAACCCAGGGGAGATGGAAAGATGATTGCCACTAGGGCAAAGTTTTTAAGGATAAGGAAGGTGATAAATGGAGAGCATTGGGGAAAGGTTTGAGTTGGCAAGGATAGAGCTACTTCTTCAGAGAGGGAAAAGAAGTGATAATGGATTAAAATAAGTGTTTTTAGAGTTTGATGGACGTAAATATCTTCTATTTATTCATTCTGCTTCCTTGGAAGAGAATAGAGGCGAAAATTAGTAGATGGAAAAAAATTAAATGTTTACCTGGGACAGGTGGGATAAAGAACAAACTGGAGACCAATACAATGATTGGAAAGGATCATTTGCTCTTTGAAATAATTCTGTGATTTTAAGGAAGGGATCATTTTAGGCTTACCACAAAGAACAAGCACCTTTTATGAATTAGAAATGATTTTGTTTCAATAGATTCCATGTGACAGCATTTCCTCTGGCATGTCTATTGGTTAATCTAAGGTATATTTTTATTTTAATAATTTCCTTTGAAATTTCATGTAGCTTCAGTGAATTCCTAGTTTTCTCTCTTGGACTCTAGCTTTTCACTCTGGTTTTTACTTTGTCTTGTATTTTCCTGGCTTAGATTTCTAGACTGTAGGTCACAGCATCTACCAACAGCTTCTCTGGTTCATGGGGCCTGGAGGTTAAGAACAAGCATAAAGGGTAAGTTTTAGTTAATGCAAGTGAGTGAAACTTGGCCTGGCCATGCTGGGAGCCACACCTTGGAACTTACTTATTTGTCAGTACTGTAGGATGCATCCTTTGCACCGAACTACTATTCCTGAGTGGCTCCTATTGATTGTTTCTGCAACAAAGCAGCCTATAACATATTCAGTGTGGTTCAGCAAGCGTTGTTGTGGAAGAGGGCAAGGTCTTGTTTTTTGGCCACTTGGTGGTACTCTTGGTTCCTATTGTTTTTGACCTA
This sequence comes from Pedetes capensis, assembly GCA_007922755.1. Classification (NCBI taxonomy): domain Eukaryota; kingdom Metazoa; phylum Chordata; class Mammalia; order Rodentia; family Pedetidae; genus Pedetes; species Pedetes capensis. Next base: position 210,783 of record VMDO01001191.1, on the reverse strand, counting down.
CATAAAGAGAACATCTATGTTAGGTAAGAAATCTCTTTCAGACCTCAGTTGTCAACATGAGGCCATTTTTATAGTATTAAGAGATCTATCATCACTGTCTTTAAAAGCCATCATTTTCATATGAAACTAGTAGAAGTTGCTTGGATGTATTTCCTTGGTTGGGGACAGGTGATGACAAACAAGATAGTGTCAGAGTCCATGCCTTTATATCAGTACTATCATTTCTTCATGGAGGCTACAATGGTGCCTTGGTTGGTAAACATTTAAACTTCTTACTTATAACTCAGGGGAAAAATGATATTTATAGCAAAATGACTGGGTAGATCCTGGTCTCCAAGGTAAAATTGGGCAAGTAGATCTTTTCAAGGACAGGAACCAGGAAAGATCTCTGGAGCAAGTATGAGGAACTTAAAGACAGGCCTGGTTTTATTCTAGGAGCTGTCATTAGACAGACTCAGCCCTTGCCATTTTTCATTATTAATGACTCATCCATGCTTCAGATTTCTAGAAGAGTGTGTGGGATTGGCCTCACACCACAAAAATCATTATCCCACTATTACATATCAATTTTATTGACAGTGTCACCATAATTGCACTCAGCAGGAGAGGGGACATTCCAACTGAAAATGAGTAACAACTATGTGCCAGACACTTTTACATATGTTGCCTTGTTTACCCCTCACCACCAGCATAGGAATTATGGGTAGGCATTATTGTCATTGCTCTCCAAGGAAAGCAACCAAACCTCTGAGAAGTCAGTGGCTGCCCACATTGACAAAAAGTAACAGGAAGGGAAACAGGGATCCTAATTTAAGGTGACTGACTATGTGTACTGGAAACTCATCTTATATTACCAACCACTCGAGTGGATGGTGATAATAATTTCAAGGCCATTGAAACCTTATATTGTCCCTTCAGCTTGTTGGTTTATTCATAGGTTCATGGTGTCCAAATAATCCTTTTCCCTCTTAAATGCATCTTCATGTGTCCTTTATTCATAGGAAAGGCCCTTAATCCATCACTCCAAGACCCTTATTAATGACATAGTTCTAGAAGAGCCAAATTTTAACTTCACAAATAGACTGAATAAAATTAATCATATCAAAAACTGATAGGAATGCTCATAGCTTTCATGGCAGGAAAACAGATATAAGCAGACACCAGAACTCAAAAGATGTGGTAAGAAGGTTTGAAACATTAAGTCAGAGTGAAGGTTGTGTGCATCTCAGTGTCCCAGAAGCCTTCATTGCATTAAGCCATAGAACTAATATTTGAAAAGGGAGGACAATGTTTATTCCCCCTTAAAGTAGAGGGCTGTAACCACTGCCGAGGGTACTAGTCTGAGCTGGGGTCCCATTTGGATCTTTGAAGCTCAGAGCCTTCTTATAAAGATAATCTTCCCATAATCCATGTGCATTCATCCTTCTCTATCCTAGGAGAAGGGAATCCAGGTTCAACCCATGATAATTTACTGTGGTTTCTGTAACACACACAATGGATTTTTAAAACATGCATCTTTCTTTTTTAGTGTTGAAAGTCCTCTGTACACATACTATGAATTTATTTTGACTTCAGTGAGACTGGGGATGAGGTTTCAAACCTTATTTTCTACTATTTGAACTTCTCGGACTCCCTATATATCCTTTTTAGTAGTTCCTCCTATCTTTTAGTGAAAACTCTGTGCACTTCCATGGCAATCTTTATTGCATTCCTTCTTGACTGTAAAGTTACCTGTGGGGATAGAACACACTTGACTATCTTTATTTTTTTGACCCCTTGTTTACCTTTCTCCCATATATTTCCTTCTCTGACCATTGGCATTGTAAGTGCTTTTAAATACTGTCAGAGGGCTCTCAGGAGTAGGATAAGGGTGGCATTGTCACACAGATGGATTCTGTGAGTATTTGAGTGTCATATTGTCAAGCTGATTTTGTTAAGGTAGGGATGGTGCTTTGGGATGGATAGAGGTGGAGCTAAGTAGAGGAGAAAGAGAGGATGACAGCAGGAAACACGAAGGAAGAGAAAATGCAGTGGGCTGAGGGACCCTGGAAGGAACTGTGACAAAGGCAGAAGAGAAGGAATAGGAAAGGAAAAATCTTCCTAGATAAAAACATATCAAGTTTAGTGGTTAAAGAAGTTATTATGCTAACACCAATAATAGCAAAAAGCCATAATGAGTGCATAGTAGGTCAAAATCTTTATGGCTTTCTTAGTTGGGATAGGTTAAACTCCTGTAATGAATAAACCCAAACATGGATTGGTATGAAATAGAAGCTTATTTCTTGCTTATGCAATGGTTTATAGTGGGTGCTTGGGTAGGCAAAAGGCTCTCCTACATTTGGCAATTTGGAGATTTGGACTTCTTCTATTTGGTATCTCTGACATCCCCTAGGACTATCTGTAACCCTGTGGTGAAAAGTGAAAGGGAAAAGGGAGGCCCACCTGATTCCTTAGAAACCCCAGAAGGGACACATGTGACTTATGCTCACTGTCTCTACAGATAATTTAGTCATCCAGCCCCAGTAAGGGAGGCAGGGAAATATGGTTCAGCCATCTTTTCAGAGGAAGTCCAGGTACAACAGAAGGTGGAAAGAATAGGCCTTGCTGGACAGCTTGTGGTTTTTGCCATAGAGGCTAAGTTATTGAGAGCTCAGCTGTAGAGTTCAACAGATCTGTTTTATACTCCTTAGCTATGAGATTGCTCAACCACATAGGTGTTCTGGAGGTAGTAATAGCACCTACCTCATAGGATTCTTATGATCATTAAATGAGATTTATTAGAATGAAGTATTTAGCACAGTGCCCAGGAAACCATAAACAGTTTGTAAATGTTTGCTATAATTCTTCATAGCTATAGACCAAATAAGGGAAAAGTAACAAATACCTGGCCTGCAGCTGTAGCCCTATGTCATCCGATCCCGTCAGATCTTGGAAGCTAAGCAGGGTTGGGCCTGTTAATACTTGGATGGGAGACCACCTGGGAGCACCAGGTGCTGTAGGCTTGGGAGACGGACCCAGCAACCTACTCCCAAAAACCAATCCGCCATTGAGAACCTTATGAACCACAGAGAAGCACTGACAATGGTGTTCGCCTGTTGTATGTAGGGTCACTATGAGTTGGATACTGACTCAATGGCACCTAACAACAGCAACAATAACAAATACCTACTTTAGTCCCAAACTGATGATAAGCAATTTATACATTTATCATATTATTCTCAAGACATTATTTTGAGAGAAGTATTACCTACTTTTTAATAGATGAATAACTTGTAGCTCAGAGAAGAAACATGGCCAGGATATAGAAAAGCATGATTTGAGCCTACATTCATTTAATTCCAAATTGTATGTATATGTAGGGGTATTATGAGGAGAAAATAACTGGGGTGGGGGGCATAGCAGGGAACCAAAAGAAACAGCTAAATCTAGGACAAAGGAATGGAAATAGTTTAAACTTAGAACATAGCTTTAGAAGCAAGGGACCTGAACCTTAGCTATTAGCCTCATCCTCCCCTAATCCTAATCCATAGTGTAGAACAGTGGTCCCCAACCTTTTTGGCTCCAGGGACAGGTTTTATGAAAGACAATTTTCTATCGAGTGGTGGTGAGGGAGTGGTTTCCAGATGGTTCAAGTATATTACATTAATTGTGTAAATACAGATGAAGCTTTGCTTGTTCACCTGTAGCTTACATCACTACCAGTCTGTGGTCCAGGGGTTGGGGGCCCCTGGTGTAGAAGATGGGACTTTAAGCTAACAAGGGAGGAGGAGTGTGTGCCTTAACATGAGTTGTTGTTTGTTGTTAGGTGCCATTGAGTTAGGTCTGATGCATAGCGTCCCTATGTACAACAGAATGAAACATTCCATGACACTGTGCCAGGCCCAGCATTATGTCAATGCTTCTCTGCTATTCATAGCGTTTTCAATGGTGGATTGTTTTGGGATTGCTTCAGGAGTGGATTGTCACATCCTTCTCTCATTTTTGCAGTGCTGGAGATCAAACCTAGGGCCTCAATGTGCACAGAGCAGCACTCTACCAACTAAGCTAAACTCCATGAGTTATTAGACATAGGATTGTGTTTGTGTTGGTCTTCTGCCCCTTAAAATGTTTAGCCTTCTCTTAGAGATCCAAACATGGGTCAAATTTAATGATGTCCTTGAAATTGTTGTTTGTTCTCACTACTAGGAACATGTCCAGCCAAGAGGCAACAGAGGAAATTTGGGATCCGGAGGTATAGTCATTGAGGAATTCCTGGGGGTAAAAGGATGCATTCCATATTCATTTGTTAAAGATATACTTCCTCAGTTCATCTTTAGGAGTAATAACTCAAGTTATTTTTCCAGGACTCCTATTCCTACCATGCCAGAAATAAACTTCTATAAATGTACAAGTAGAATAAAACAAAATTGAATATGTTCTTTATTGCATAGAAAGATTCTCAGAGACTTTGCAATTCTAAGTTGTGTTATAGAAATTTGGGGTGTGAGAATATAGCATGCAACATCTCCCTAACCTCCTTGATCTTTGAACATTTTGCCATGTAGGCTATTCTAGGGTATATAATTTGGGAAATTCTGCTCTAATGCATTTCATTGGCTAGTGGCTTAGAGTGATCTAGGTGTTAAGCTCTTTTAAAACAATTTGTTGTGTTCTTAGAAAAATGCATTTTCCTAAACTTTTTGAGACTTCTTTCATGGGCTGAATAAGGAAATCCCTTTAAACCATTTCTCTAGCTATTGTATTTGGAGATACTATTAACTGCCTATGTAATGGTCATTTTCTCTTGTCTTTATCTTGTGAGCTAGGAAATGTGTCCTCTTCCAGGGATGAATTCTGATAGGCTTAGTCAAGTATTAGTGTCATCTTTCCTTGTGTCAGTGTTAATCTATGGTTGGGCATGTGACTCTGTTCTGGCCAATAATGCAAAAGAGAAGTCACACACATACATTCACTATATATTGAGTGAATATATACTGAATATATATAATATATTCACTAATATATATTTGCCTGCAGCTATTCCACTGTGATGTCTGATCCTGACAGATCTTGGAAGCTAAGCAGCATTGGGCCTGGTTAGTACTTGAATAGGAGACCACCTGGGAACACCAGGTGCTGTAGGCTTTGGAGAAGGACCCAGCAACCCACTCCCAAAAACAATCAGCCATTGGAAACCCTAAGCATAGCAGAGAAGGAGTAACAATAGCATTTCACCTGTTGTAGATAGGGTTGCTATGAGTTGGACATAGACTCAAAGACATCTAACAACAACAATATATATTCACTAAAAAGAGAAGCTTGTGAGGAGAAACAAGCCTCATTTTAGCCTATTCCTCCTTCCTGCTTTGAACATTGTCAGGTAAGAATGTGCAGGTATCATGGAACCAGGTGGAGATGTTTAGAAGAGTTGAACAAATTTCATCCATACCATTGCTATATTTGATCACAGATTCAATGCTGGGAATCTTTGCTTTTGAGATTCTTGGTAAATTAGATGATATAGATCTGTATTGTTTAACTCACTTTTTATCTGGATATTCTCTCACATGCAGCGGAAAGAATTCTAACTACTGCCTGAGATACATGTGGAATGACACTCCCTGTGCACAGCCAGGAATGCAGGAGTGCCTAGAGCACTAACTGTAAGACTATTTCTCTTGGCTTCTTAAAAAACTATATTATCATGCAAGTGTGAGTAATGCTATTGCATGAATCACTTTGAACCTGCATTACTTTAGAAAACAAGAAAATTATTTGCAAATGTTACTACTTTAAATACTACTTATAAGTAATAAATTATATGGGGCATACCTTGTCACTGACTATTAAATATCAATGTCCTACAGCATCGTATTTGAAGTCTCTGTTGAGGACAGTTACCCCACACATTTTCTTTTCAGATTCTTATATGTGAGGACCCCTAATGGTGTAGCCTACAGGTTGCTGAACTTTATAGAGTCTGTTAGCAAGTATTTTTAGCTTTGCTGGCCATATAACCATATATTCTCTGTCATAACTTCTGAACTCTGTCTTTGAGTGTGAAAGCAACCATACATAACTAATGGCCATGGCTATGTTCCAGTAAAGCTTTATTTACAAAAATAGACTGGAGGCCCAATTTGGCTCATAGAGTTCCTTCTAACTTCCCATCTAATCCATCAATTCTTTTTCTCTTCTGCAACATATTTTCTGGCTGACATTTGAAAAATGATTTCCTTTTTACAAACAAGGAATTTAAAGCTCAGAGAAGTTAAGTGATTTTTCGATAACCAAGTCATAGGTGGGGTGGGACTCAACTCCAGCTCTGGCTGGCTCCAAAATCTGTGGTCATACCTACTATGCTGTCACTATACTGTATTCAGAAATTTATCTGCCTTTATTATATATTAAGTGAGGCCCATGCAGGAGCTGTATGGAGCTGTAAGTCCACTGTGGTGTGACAGAAGAGGCACTTATTAAAGGATTCCTTGCAAAGGTTGAAATTTCAATCAGACAATTAAAATTTAGAAGAGCTAAGTTATGGTCCATCTTCCCTCAGTTAGGAATTATTCTTTCAATTTATTTCTAGGAATAAGAAGCCTGCTTTTTTTTTTTTTTTTATTTTTTTCACCTTGGAGCTACCTGACTGGTATCTTTTAAAGGTTTGTCAAATGCTGACATGGGCTCTGCCTTTGAGTCCCAACCCAAGGAAACCAGCTGTCCTTGTGTGCTAACAAGGCAACATTTTTCTTGGATCAAATGTTCTTCAACCTGAGCCACCTCTGAGCCTATTTCTGTCAAAGACTCTCCTTTCCCACAGGCCAACTCTTCTCCTACACACTAGGGCCTCTGAAGCCAACACTGTTTACCAATTTGTTGTTAAAAATGTCAGAACTGTAATCAGACGAGGTCAAGCAACAATTCTCATAGCTGTTATAAAACATTGCTAATTGCTCTACAGGCTTAATAGAAAACACAGTGCTATAGCCTGGAAATGGTAATTATTGTGACTCAGGTTTCTTGGCCTAAATTCCCCAGCGGCATGTTCCCTTACAGCCAAATTGGGGGTTGAAGGAGTGGAAAGGAAGAAAAGCAAAAGAAAAACAAAATACCAAATGACAGAACTTTAATAATAATAAAAAGCTATAAAAAGTATTTCTAACATGATCTAACATGAAGGATCTTCCTGACTACTAATATTGGAGTCCTTTGTCAGGAAGGCATGGTAGACTAATATAAAGAAACTATGAAGGCTTGGCTTCTCAACATCATGTTAAGAAATATTGATTGCAGCCTACGAGAAGATTTTCACTTAACCGCATTTTAAAATGCTTTCATAAATATTGCAATAAGGTGAAATTCATTGCTAGTTAAACTCTAACACCAGCATGAGCTTATTTATCATCCAGATGACTGAGCTGCTGGTGAGAGGAGACAGAGAGACAGGAGGGAATTTATATAGCACATCTTGAAATATCCTTTTGCAAGGTAATAAAGGCCATGCTCCACATTTGGATCTAATGGACAATAAACAATTTTAGAAAAAGAAAAATAAAGGTGATGGAAACAGACTACATTGGGAAATTCTGTTTACACTATAGTCAATTATTGCAGTGTTCAGCTTTATTATAAACTTTTTCTCCCATTAAGCATAGCTTGTCAGAAATCCTATACCAAGGGAATAAAATGTCAAGATGGTGTCCAAATCATTATAGCGCACTCCTCATAACAGATTCTTACTTCTAGAAACGCTAAATGATTTGTGACAGTGTTCCTGGCATTTGAAAGTAAAATTAGTCAAGTGAGATTTTTTTAATGAAGAATGTTTGATAAGAAGAATTGTCTGAGTTAAGCCTGCTGACACATATACCTGATTTTTTTCTGCCATGTTTTCATTCACAGAGTGAAAAGTCCTGTCCAAATCTATGCTTACATGTGCATCTTTGAATATGATACTGCTTTTAAGAAAGTTTATAATCCTATAGTCATCAAAATAAGACAACAGTTTAAAAAATGAGGCAAATTTATTGGCAAAGAACTAGATGGGATTTCCATCCCATTTGAAGTACTTTTAACTTTAAAGATGAAATAAAATACAGGGAATTGAAAAAATCAGCTTAGAGGGGAAAAAGATGGTAGACCAAAAAGTGGAGTTGCTACATAAAATGTACATAATACACAGTTCCTAGAGGCCACACATTTCTTTCTGATCTTCCTAGTTTGCAGAATGAAAAAGGCAAATAGACACATGATTGTGGGTCCATAAAATAAATACCATATATTTTCAAACCTAGTGTGCACCTTAATCTAATTTTCACCATTGCATTGTATTGTTTTTACTACATGTACAGTGGTTCTATAATCTCCCTGCAAACCAGCTCCTGACCATAAATCTAATCTTCATGTGGTTCTAATCCACAGTTAATTTTTTAGCCCTCCAAAACTGTTGAAAATGTGCAGATTATGATGAAATGATCCTATATGTAAAAGAACCTAAAGTTTTCCACCAGAAAACTCTTAGAGCTGACAAACACTTTCAGCAAGGTAGGGGATATAAAATCAACCTACAAAAATCTGTGGCTTTTCTGTATACTAGTAATGACCAAGCACAGAAAGAAATCAGGAAAACAATCTCATTCACAATAGCTTCAAAAAAATAAAATACCTGAAAATAAACCTAACCATTGGGAAGGTGACCTCTACAATGAAAACATTAAAACACAAAGAGGGAAATTGAAGAAGACACCAAAAAGTGGAAAGATCTCCCATGCTCATGGATTGGAAGAATTAATATTGTGAAAATGGCTGTATTACCAAAAGTAATGTACAGATCCCATGTAATCCCCCATCAAAATCCCAATGACATTCTTCACAGAAATAGAGAAGACAACCCTAAAATTCATATGAAGCACAAAAGACCCCAAGTCACTAAAGCAATTTTGAGCAGAAAGGACAAGGTAGGAGGTATCATAATATCTGATTTAAAGTTTTACTACAAAGCCATTGTAACAAAAACTGCATGGTACTGGCACAAAAACAGACATGTAAACCAGGGGAATGGAATAGAGGATCCAGAAATAAACCCATGTAGCTACAATCACCTGATGTCTGACAAAGGTACTGAAAATATAAGTTGGAGAAAAGACAGTCTCTTTAATAAATGGTGCTAGGAGAACTGGATATTCTCATGTAGAAGAGAAGATTGTAACTGGATCCCTCTTTCTCAACTTGTACAAAAGTCAATCCAAAATGAATCAAAAACTTTAAGACCTGATACTTTTAAATTGCTAGAGGGAAACAGGTAAATGACTTCATGACATAGGTATAGGCAACGACTTTCTGAATAGGACCCCAATAGCTCAGGAAACAATAGCAAGAACTGACAAACAGGATTACATTAAATTAAAGTCTTTTGCACAGTAAAGGACAATTATCAGAGTGAAGCAACAACCTATAGAATGGGAGAAAATCCTTCCCAGCTCTATATCAGGCTAGAAATTAATATTTAGAACATATAAAGAACTCATAAAATTAAAATCAAAAAAGCAAAATATCCAGTCAAAAAATAGGCAAGAGAACTGAACAGAGAGTTCTCAAAAGAAGAAACACAAATGGCCAACAATCATATGAAAAAATGTTCAACATCCTTAACCACCAGAGAAATGCAAATCAAAACTACATTGAAATACCATGTCACCTTAATCAGAATGACTAGCATGAACCAATCAAACAAAAACAAATCCTGTGAGGATGCAGGGAAAAAGGAACCCTACTATAATGTTGGTGGGAATGCAAGTTGGTATAGCTACTATGGAAATCAGTATGGAGGTTCTTAAAAAAACTAAAAATAGAATTTAGCATATGACCTGGTTATACCTTTCCTAGGTATGTATCTGAAGGAATATAGGTCAATAGGCCACAGAGATACCTGCTTATCCATGTTTTGTTGTTAGGTGCCATGGATTTGGGTCTGACTCATAGTGACCCTATGTACAACAGAACAAAACTCTACCTGAAACTGTGCCATGCCCAGCACTATTGTCAGTGCTTCTCTGCTATTCATGGGGTTTTTGAGGGCTGAATGTTTTGGGAGTGGGCTGCAGGTCCTTCTCCCAAGCCTACAGCACCAGGTTTTTCCTGGTGGTCTCCTATCCAAGTACTAACCAGACCTGACCCTGCTTGGTTTCTAAGATCTGACAGGATTAGATACTAGGGTGGTATGACTATAGACCATCTATGTTTATTGCGGCATTATTCACAGTAGCCAAGATATGGAGTCAATCTAGGTGTCCACCAGCAGATGAGTAGATAGGGTAGTTGAGGGATGGATGTATATATATATATATATATATATATATATATATGTATATATATATATATTTACCATGGAGTTTTATTCAGTCATAAAGAAAGACAAAATTATGACATGTGCTGGAAAATGGATGAAACAAGAAGTTATCATTTTAAGTGAAATAAACCAGACCTGGAAAGACAAATGTTTTATGCTTTCTCTCTTGTGTGGATGTTAGACTTCAATATATATTCACTATTAAAACATATAGGCCATGAAAGTAGAAGGGGCCTATGTAGGGAAAGATAATGGAATAAAGAAAAGGGGGAAAGGCAAGAAGAAAGAGTAAGGGGAGAAAAGACAGGAAATATCACATATATTTTCCTTAAAGCAAAATTGGAATATATATGCATACATATATACATACATACATGCATGCACACACAAATATACATGTACATATAAATGTGTATGTGTGTATAAATATATGTACATAGGTATATGTTGTTATTGTTAGGTACCATTGAGTCCGATCTGACTCATAGCGACTATCAGAGTGTTTTCAATGACTGATTGTTTTGGGATTGCTTAGGGAGTGGATTGCCACATCCTTCTCCTGTTTTTGTGGTGCTGTGGATTGAATCCAGGTCCTCAGAGAGTGCAGAACAGCACTGTGCCAACTGAGCTAAACCCCAGTCACACACACACACACACACACACACATTTGTTGTTAGGTGCCATTGAGTCGGTATCTGACTCATTGGACAGGTAAAACACTACTGTCAGTCAGTCCTTCTGTCCTGTTCAAAGTGTTTTGAATGGCAGATTGATTTTTGGGAGTGGGTTGCCGGGTCCTTCTCCCAAGCCTACAGTATCTGGTGTTTCCAAGCAGTCTCCCATCCAAGTACTAACCAGGCCTGGCCCTGCTTGGCTTCCGAGATCTGAGTGGATCACATGCCACAGTGCTACGTCTGCAGGATATGTGTGTGTGTGTGTGTGTGTGTGTGTGTGTGTACATGTGTATATATATGTATATGTGTGTGTATATATATATCCAATATATATTTATATACACACGCACATAATGTTATTAGGTGCCTTTGAGTAGTATCTGACTCAAAGAAACTCTAAGTATAGCAGAATGAAACACTACCCAACACTGTGCCATGCACACAATCTTTTCATGTTTGAGCTCAATATTGCAACAAGTATGTTTTTCTCATTTTGAGTCATGCCACATTAGCAACAGGACATCCCAGGGACTTTTTTCTCATCATTAAGGTCTACTGTACTTTGAGGAGGCAACTCTGTTTCAGTGGTTTCTTAAATGCCTTACAGCCTGAGATGCTCATTTTCCAACACCATATTTGACAGTGTGTCTCTGGTATTCATAGGATTTTCAATGGCTAATTTTTTAGAGAGTGGGTTACCATGTCCTTCTCCCTAGTCTGTCTTAGTCTGGAAGCTTAGCTGAAACCTGTCCATCATAAATAGCCCTGCTGGTATCTGAAATAAAACACTGGTGGCATAGCTTTCAACATCACAGGAATACACAAGTCCCCCCCCCCCCCCCCCC
>VMDO01001191.1:63986-198837 GCA_007922755.1 Pedetes capensis | reverse complement strand
TTCTTCTCCCATTTTTGTGGTGCTGTGGATTGAACCAAGGGCTTCAGAGTGCGCAGAGTAGCACTCTACAAACTGAGCTCCCCAGCCCATATATGCATATATATACACAAACAAGAAATGAAGTAGAAGGGGGACTACTGGAAGGGAGGCAGAGGAAGGGTAGGAGAATCATGAGGGGGAAATGGGGGTGGTGAACATGAGCAATGTACAATGAAATGCATGTATGGAAATGTCACAATGAGCCAATTAAGTTGTACACTAAAAATTACCAGTAAAACAGGATTGTTGTTGTTGTTAGGTGCCCTCAAGTTGGATTAGACTCATAGTGATTGTATGTATAACAGAATGAAACAATCCCCAACACTGTGCCATGCATGGCACTATGGCAGAGCTTCTCTGCTATTCATAGAGTTTTCAATGTCTGTTTTGCTATTATTTTGGGAATGGACTTCCAAGTCCTTCTCCTATTATTTTGTGGTCCTGGGGTTTGAACCTAGGGCTTCAGAGAGCTCAGAACAGCACTCTACCAGCTAAGCTAAACTTCAGCCCTAATAAGATTTCTGGGGGAAAATAGGAAGTGTACAGAGTAGATTTAATAACATGTGGTATAAGATAAAGCAGTTGTTCAGGACAGACATAAGTGTGTTTGGTACTGAAACTAAATTTTGAGAAATTTCTCCTTTGAGTTCGTATAAAGAGGATGCTGTAATCAATTATGTCCTCAAAAACATGACCAGAAATCATCTCATGAAGCTCTTTCTCAGATCTCTCAGTCAAGGATAGTGGCAAATAGGCATAGGATGATATAGCTAAAGTGATTATATAAGAGGCAGACTAAACAGCCACTTTAACTGTAAAGCCTATGGTTTTCCTTTATTCCTGTTGCTCCTTGCTTCTGTCTGCTGCTGTTAACTGGTGTTTCATTTTCGTACTTATTTTATAGATCCCTTTAGTCTCACCAAACAAGATCTGCCTTAGGAAACAAAAGCAGACCCTGTAGTTACAGTTATGATCATGTTGGATCTAATTTGCCTGTGTGTGTGTGTTATATATGTTAGTGTGCAAATCTGGAACCTCAGGAGGTGAAAGCAAGCAGGTAGGGTTCCTATATCCATAAAGAATTGGAAGTAGTGTAGCTTCCCCACTATAGTCCTGGCTTATACCTGTTATGGTGTTGTAATTAAAGTGCCCTCTTTTCAAGCTCAAAAACTTTTTTGTTTGGAAGCTAAGTGATATGGCCACTTGATGCACCAGAATCAAAGGATATTGCCTATTAATTTCCCTCAAGCTAATCATTGGCATGGCAGGGATTCCATAGAAGAGGAAATTCAGTCAACTGGCATAATCAAGGATACCTTTGAATAAACCTAAAGAACTGGAGTCACTGGGTAGCCAAATTACCTCTGTCATATTCAGAAAGTAAATCCCTTTCCACTTGAAACACAAAGAGCTCTGACTTCGATGGAGGCAAGAAAAATTGGATCCAGCAGCTGATTAGGAATTGCAGTGCCATTTATAGTGCCATCAGGGGCATGAGGGTATTGAGAGGTGGCTGAGACTGTGGCACTACTCTTTAGTATCTGAAAACAAGATCAGAAAGGGCATGAGCTGTGGAAAATTCAAATGGGAAGAGGGGAACAGGATAATCTCTCCTTTGAAACTGCATACATCCCTAATTACTCCTTAAGGTGAGAAAAGCCTGTAGCCCTTTACCATCAGATCTCAGAAGCTAAGCAGGGTCAGGCCTGTTTAGTAGTTGGATGGGAGACCACCTAGGAATACCAAGTACTGTAGGCTTGGGAGAGGGACTCGCAACTCACTCCCAAAACACAATCTGCCATTGAAAATCCTATGAATAGCAGAGAAGCAGTAACAATACTGTTTTGTCTGTTGTACTTAGGGTCGCTATGAGTAGGACACCAAGTTGATAGCACCTAACAACAACAACAAGGTGAGAAATACAACTGGCACCTCTGGGCTGTGTGTGTGTGTGTGTGTGTGTGTGTGTGTGTGTGTGTGTGTGTGTGAAAACCGAATGTGATAGAAAACAAAAATGAATAGGGAGAATTGGAGATCAGGGTAAGGAGTGTTTCCTGGTAAAGAAATCAGAGACCAAAGAACAAACTGAATAGAACCATATACCTTTGTAACTGAAAACCAGACTGAAAGGAAGTGCTAAAAATAAGCTTTAGAATCAGTTCAGAAATGTTGAGACAAGCTTTAAGAGGAAACAATATTATTAGTCCACTTAGAATCCTGGCTTAAAATCCTATTTGATAAAATGTAACCTTACGCCTTGTTGAACTACTATCAGAAAAATAGCAACAACAGTTGTAAGAAAGGAGGTATAAGTATAGGGCCCACAAAGGGATAGCTGACTTGATCTTGACCTAGATAGTTTAGGAACATGGATTTGTATTCCCTACATGAGGATCAGAGTCTCCAAAATCTCCCATAAGTAATGGCCTGGAGAAGTGGGTGTCTGTTAGGCTATTTTTTCCCCCAGGGCCTTTATTGGGTCAAAATAATCATTTATGGTAAATCAAACCCATAATCTATAGCATGAATGAATGAAAAGTCAGAATTCTTGTAGCTCATACAGTACAGGAATTTGGAGAAAGAATTTAACATAAAATGTTTACAGGATAATCAATAAGCTAGGGACCTCGGAGGAAGGAAATGGGAATAGTTCAATGAGACATACTCAACCAAAACACAGTGCTTGTAGGACTTGAAAGATAATTCTCAGTGAGGTTGAGTTTACTAGAAAATAATTACAAATTTTTGAGTTCACAGATAGCAAGAAAGAGGAGAATTAACACTCTAAGAAGGAAAATAATAGAACTGATTAAAAGGCTTTGCATTATTGTATTTAAAATAGATTAAAGAAATAAAAGAATAGAAATGATAATAGAAATGGGTCTGGAGGCAAAATATCAATTTTTTTTTTTTGTGGTACAGAGGGGTTAAACCCAAGGCCTTGAACATACTTTATAGGTACTCTACTGCTGAGTGGCACCCCCAGCCCTTTTCTTTCTTTCTGCCTGGAGACAGTGTTTATCTAAGTTACACAGGCTGCCTCTGGCTTTGAACTTGTGATGCTCTTGCCTTTGTCTCCCTAGTTGCTGGGATGACAGGCATGTGCCACCATACCCCGCCCAAAATATTATTTTCAAATGTAGCTAAATAGAAATTATAGAAATTAAAATATAGCATTTGAAATTAACTCAGTAGGTAAATTAAATGACAGATTAGACACAGCTGAATGAAGACTGAAGGAATTGGAAGATAAATATGAGGAAGTCACAATGTAGATCTCAAAATGGAAAATGTAGCCGGGCGCGGTGGCGCACACCTGTAATCCCAGCGGCTTGGGAGGCGGAGGCAGGAGGATCGCAAGTTCAAGACCAGAGGCAGTCTGCGTAATTTAGCGAGACCCTGTCTCAAAAAGTAAAAAAAAAAAAAAAAAAAATGGGCTGAGGGTGCAGCTCAGTGGTCCAGCACTTGCAGAGCATGCAGGTGTGAGGCCCTGGGTTCAACCCCCACTACCGCAAAAAAAAAAAAAAAAAAAAAAAAAAAAAAGAAAATGTACAAGGGTAATTAAGAGATATGGAGGAGAGCATGAGAAATTATAAAGTGTATCTCATATGAGTGGTGATAGAATATATCACAGAGAATGAGGAAGCAGCAACATTCTAAAAGACAAAAGTTGCAATTGTCCATTTTTTTAAAAAAGAATTCTCCAATGGATAAGTCAATACTAAGCCCTAAATAGTATAACAAACAAACAAACATCCCACAACTCTGGACAGTATGAAATACTAGAATACATTAAAGAGAAAGATCTTAAAATGAATCAGAGGAAAAAGAAAATTTCTCTAACACCAGAATCATAATTAAACTGGTATACTTCTCAACAGTGGCAGGATACAATGGGACAATATCTCCCAGAATCTAAAGGAGACTCAATACTTCATTTAATGTTAAACAAGTATAACATGAAAGAAAGAGAAAGGAATGATTATTTTTTATTTTGAACTAGGGTGTCACTGAGTTGCACAGGTTACCCCTGGTCTCAAGCTTGTGATCCTTCAGCCTTGGCCTCCCAAGTTGCTGAGATTGTAGGAGTGTGTCATGGTGCTTGGGTCCCCTTTCCCTTTAAAAGGTAGAATTCTATGTTTTCTATACTTTTTTTTACTATTAGTAATTTAGCATATACATTTAACTACTCTGTTTCATTTCATGAATATTCTCATTAATATTTTCATTAATATTCTGGTATTCATGTTTCCTACTAGACAATACCTCTAGGAACTCTGTTTTCCTGATATAAAGGCATGGATTCAGCAGGCAAACTTCTTCCTGTTTGCAACATAGATGATTTCAAGTTGGGGAGAGATTATCATTTTGCAACTGTGAGGGTAATAATAATGCTGAAGATAGTGGAACAGGAAGCTAGAGGGAACCAGGATCCTTTGGAATTTCTCATGCAACTGTAACAGGCTTAAGTTGCCTGCCTTTGGACTTGTATCATGATAAAAAAAATCCTGTATGGTTTAAGCCAACCTGATTGAGCTTCTTACATTCAATTGAGTAAATCTTAATGGATAAAATGCAATATATTCTGAACACTATTTGCCATTAATGAATACCAATAATATGCATTTTGGTAGAGCCCCATTAAACTTGATCTTCCCCCAAACTGTATGAGGTATATATAATACTTGGTATTGGTCACATTTTCCAGTGAGATCGTTGAAGTTTTGACAGGTTAGGGATTTTCTCAGAGTCACAAAGCTTTGGAAAAATGGCATATGAGCCCAGGGATCAAAGTTTCTAGAACAACACACTTCCACAACACCAATGGATAGCATGATATCCATGGTTTTGTTGTTGTTGTTGTTGTTAGGTGCCGTCGAGTCGGTATCTGACTCATAGCGACCCTCATAGGGTTTTCAATGGGTGAGTGCTTCAGGATTGCCTTGGGAGTGGATTGCCAAGCCCTTCTCCCATTTTTGCAGTGCTGGGAATTGAACTCGGGACCTCAGGGACTGCAGCGCAGTGCTCTACCCACTGAGCCAAATCCCAGACCACATCCATGGTTTTAGTTAGGCGTAAATTTATCCTGATGCTCTGTCATCTACTCTTAGTTCAATCCCACAGAAAGATACAACATTTATGACTTTTTAGGTTGACTTTTCATAGCTAACTGTAAATAATCACACTGAGTAACAACAGGTTCCATATTGGTCTCCTCTTACTGATAGGGCCTGTTTCTGCTTAGTGGAATGACTCCAGACTGCAGCTTCACAGTGGTACACATGCCAAGTGTGTGAGCTGAATCATGGACAACCTCTCTCTACACCCCCTAGAGCTCATGGACTGTTTTTAGGTGGGATGATGATACTGCTCAAGAGGGTATCCAGAGAATGGTCTTCAAATAAGCCAGTAATTTCAATGGAACAAGATAATGAATCATTGAAGGAGATTTTGTGAATTGAATTATTCTCAAATGTAAAATGTGTCACTGTGATTTAAAAACTATCTGAAACTCTCTTGGAATTGGAAAAAATTACCCTTAAGAGAGAAACACAGTTTAGATTAAGACTTCTTAAACTTTAGCATGCAATATAATCATCTGAAGGATTTATTAAAACCAAATGCTGGGTGCTGCCACCAGAATTTCTGATTCCCTAGGCCTGTGATAGCACCCAAGCATTGCATTTCTAAAAAGTTCCTGGGTAATACTGATACTATTGGCCCAGGGAGCACTGAATTGTATTGTTGTTAGGTGCCGTCGAGTCACTGTGTGACTCATAGTGACTCTATGTACAATAGGCAAAATACTATTGTGAGTGCTTCTCTGCTATTCATAGGGTTTTCAGTGGTGGATTAATTTTTGGGAGTGGGTGCTGGGTCCTTCTCCCAAGCCTATAGCACCTGGTGTTCCCAGGCATCTCCCATCCAACTACTAACCAGACCTGACCTTGCTTAGCTTCTGAGATCTGATGGAATTGGATGCCACAGTGGTATGGTTGCAGGCCAGCACTGAATTAGACTAGTGAAAATCAGCAAACAGCAGAGTTGGAAGAAGTATTAATTCTTCTTTAGCTCACCTCTTAGACATGTCAGATGATTTGCTTAAAGTTACATGGCAAGCTAATGGCCATGTTTTTGACCTTCCTCTGCTATTAACTGAATTCATGGATTTGCTTTGTTCTCTTCTAAGATATAATTGTATGTACATATGTAACACTGATTATATCTACACCTATATTCTTATTTATATGCATATGCATAGGGCTGGGGGTTAGCTCAGTTGGTAGAGTGCTGCTCTGCTTCTCTGAGGCCCTGAGTATGATCACCAACAACACAAAAATGGGAGAAGGACCTGGGAGCCCATTCCTGAAACAATAACAATACACATAAACATATATGTAGTTGTGTGTGTTTCTAGCAAAACTTATGATTTGAATTCAGTTTGAACATTTTATGTTAGTGAGGCAAACAAATGATTCAGTGGCTCAGAATAAGAATTTCAAATACTTTTGTGCTTTGGAAGAACAATCTAGTCCTTCACTTTTCTTCACTGCCCTTGCTATACATCTGAACTCTGCTTGGTGCCACTTATAATTCTACACTCCCAAAAAGTTAAGAGTGTAATCATCTTGGATGAATTGATCTTCTTCCTAAAGACTCTTGAATAATCCAACTGCTTCTTACTTACCTTAACATTGCTGCATTTCTCAGCAGGGGTAAGAGGTTGCCTAAAGCAGAGTCACCAAACTTTAAAGAGCCAGATGGTCAATATTTTAGGACATGAGAGCCATACTGTCTCTGTCCCAGTTACTAAACTCTGCTATTGCAGTCTGAAAGCAGTCATAGACAACACATAAATAATGAGTGTGGACATGTTCCAACCAACCTTTATTTATGAACATTGACATTTAAATTTCCTACTTTTGCATGCCATACAATAATTCTTTTGGTGGTGTTTTTCAAGCACAAAAATGTTAAGAGCAGTCTTTAGCTTGTGGGTCATATAATAACAGATCTGCAATTTGCTGGCTACTAAACACATGTTCTTTCCCTACTTCCTCCCTTTCAACTGCTTACTTCCCCCAGCTGTGTTAAGGTGTCAATGAGCATTTCTTTTCTGCCATTAATATTCAATTGCCAGTACTTAACATATAAAAAAATTCCACAAAAAATATAAACCAAAGCTCCATGAAAGGTTATAATCAATGCTAGTCAGGGAAACTAAAAAAATACTCTTTAATGTTGGTAGGAACTAGTTCAAAGGTTCTGTGAAGTATTTCATTTATTTATACATATCAAGGATCATAAGATGTTTACACCCTTTTACCTAGACAATCTTAGAAAAGAAAACCATTCTAAAGAACAACCAGAGATAGGAACAAAGGGTATTTATTTTCCAAAGATCAAAGATAGGAAAGTATATATCTATTGCAGTACTTATAATAATATAAAAAAGAAAAGTACCTAAATGTCCAACCTAGGGACATGGTTAAGTACATATTAGTTTATCTATGCAATTTGAAAAGTTACTATCTCTATGTATAGTATTACTGGTAATTTTTTTCTTGTTTAGTATTTTTCCATTTTCTTCAAGTTTGCCACAAAGAATATGGATGACTTTTAAAATTACGCAAGCCTGTAAAAAAATACAAAGAGATGAAAAAAATCCCTATAACAATGAGTCAATGTGTTCTTGCATTTAATTTTTTTGTTTGTGTTGGTTATGGCCAATGCTGATCTGAGTGCCTCTCAATTTGCTGAATTTACCAAATTTCTTTTGTACATATGTGAACCTACCAACTCTTTCTCCTACTTTGCCACCTTGATTTCTCTTCTCCCATCTTCACAACTGTCATCTAATCTATTTCCCTTAGTTCATGGTAAGAGGAATCTCTTTCCCACAAATGGTACAATTCTTCAACTAGGACTGTATGCTTACATTCTTGATTTCTTGTAAAACTGAGAGTTTTTAACTCTTTGAATTTGGATTTGTTCTTTCATTTCCTATAGCCCATTCAAATTTCTGGATGCTTAGGTCAAAGGAAAACATAAGGGTAAAGCGAGTTCTGTATCCTGGTGATCTCTTCCCTCTGAGTCAATTTTCTCTCTCTACTGAGCATCAGTTCTTCAATTTACTTGTGCTGTAGGGCCGGGTAACTGCCCATCTTGGAACTTCACAGGAGTTAAGTGGGAAACTTTGCATTTCCTCTTTATTTCTCTTTTTGTTTTTATTGCCTTTTCATCTGTGTTTCCTATAAGAGGTCTGTTAGGCTTCCATGAAAATGAGTCCCTCATGCGAAAATGAATTCTTTTTACTGATTGGGACTTTCTCATTTCCCAATGATGCTTCTAAATATTACAACATTGGGCAAGGTGTTCTTTGCTTAATCAAACAAACACCAAAACTTTAGTACCTACTATGCCTTTGACATGTATTCTTTCTTCTCATTGGGCTCATATGTTTGGGGCTGCCATGTATGATGGAGTATGTTATGCTTTTCACAGTTGCAGGGGCACCATCACATACAACAAAAGGTTTTACCTCCATAACAATATTCAGTTAGCCTATAGCAATTGAGAATCGGGTCTTAATTCAAGGAAATATAAATTAGAATAATTAGATAATCCAGCTGGAAGAGACTTCAACTCAAATTTTCTAACATCTTTTTGTATCATGGCTGTTGTTAGATGCCATCCAGAGGTGTCCAACTCATAGTGACCCTATGTATAATAGAATGAAACACTCTCCAATTCTATGCCATGTACATGATCCTTTTTATGTTTAAGACCATTGTTGAAGCCACTTTATCAGTCCATCTTATTGAGGGTTTTCCTTTTCTTTCTTGACCTGCCACTCTCCCAAACATGATGTCTTTTTCCAGGGATTGGTCCCACCTGACAACATGTCCAAAATACATAAAATACAGTCTAGCCATCCTTGTTTCCAAGGAACACTCTGGTTGCACTTCTAGGACAGATCTGTTGGTTTTTTTTGGCAATCCATGGTCTAGTCAATATTCATCTTCAGCACCATAATTCAAAAGCATCAAATCATCTCCTGTCTCCCCTATTCAATGTCCAGCCTTCACAACCATATACTGCCACTGAAAATATTATGGCATGAGTCAGGCACACCTGCACTTTCAATGTGGCATCTTTACTTTTCAACACTTTAAAGAGGTCTTTTGCAACAGATTTTCCCAATGCAGTGTGTCTTTTGATTTCTTGATTGCTGCTTCTGTGGGTGTTGATTGTAGAATCAGGTAAAGCAAAATCTTGGACAAGCTCCATCTTTTCTCCATCTATCATTAAGTTATTTACTGATCCAGTTGTAAGGATTTTTGTTTTGTTGAAATTGAAGCACAATCCATGCTGCAGGATATTTTCTTTGCTCTCCATCAGTAAATGTTTCAAATCTTATTCACATTCAGCAAGCAGAGTTGTGTCTTCTGCATAATGTGGGTTATTAATGATGTACCTCCAATCATGATGCTGCCTTCTTCTTCATAAAGTCCAGCTTCATAAAGTCCAGCATAGAGATTGAAGAGGTATGGTGAAAGGATACATCCCTGATACACACCTTTTCTGACTTTAAACAAGGCAGTGTTTCCTTGTTCTGTTAGAGCAACTGCCTACTGATTCATATACTGATTCCTTGTGAGTACAATTAAGTGCTTTAGTATTCCCATTCTTCGCTATGTTATCCATAATTTATTATGATCCACACACTCAAATGCTTTTGCATGTTCAATAAAACACAGACAGACACCTTTCTGATCTTCTCTGCTTTCAGCTGTATTTATCTGATATCAGTAATGATGTCCCTGGTTCCAAGCCCTTTTCTGAATCCAGCTTGCTTTTCTGGCAGTTCCTTGTCTATATACTGCTGCAATTGCTTTTGAATGATCGTTAGCAAAATTTTACTTGTGTATGATATTAATAATAGCATTCAGTAATTTCTAGATTCAGTTGGATCCCCTTTCTTTGGAATAGGCACAAATATGGATCTGTTCCTGTCAGTTGGCCGGGTAGCTGTTTTCCAAATCTCTTGGCATAAACAAGTTAGCACCTTCAGTGCTGCATCTCTTTTAGTATTCCATCAATTCCTGTAGCCTTGTGTTTTTGTAATTCCTTCAAGGCAGCTTTCATTTCATCCTTCAGTACCATTGTTTCCTGATCATATGAAACCTCTTGAAGTGATTGATCATCCACTAATTCTTTTTGATATAATGACTCTGTGTATTCCTTCCATTTTCTTTTGATGTTCCTGTAACATTTAATATTTTTCATGTAGAATCCTTCATCAATGCCATTGGAGGCTTGAGTTTTTTTCTTTAGTTTCTTAAGTTTGAGAAAAACAGAGCATGTTCTTCACTTTTGGTTTTCTAGCTCCAGCTCTTTGCACATATCATTATAATATTTGATTTTGTCCTTTCTAGCTGCCTTTGAAATCTGTTTATTTCTTTAACTTTGTCATCTTCTTTTTACTTTAATTGCTCATTAATCATTCAAGGGCAAATTTCAGAGTCTTTATTCATATGTAGTTTAGTCTTTTCTTTGTTTCTTGTCTTTTTAATAACCTTTTACTTTCCTCATGAATAATGTTTTTGATGTCATGCCACAGCTCATCTGGCTTTGACAATTAATGGCTAAAGCACCAAACCTGCTTTTGAGGTGGTCTCTGAACTCAGGTCATGTCTTGGCTCTCATATACTTGTTCTAATTTTCTTCAGTTTCAGTTGAACCTGTATAAGAGTAGTTGGTGGTCTGATGAACAATCATCACTTGGTCTTATTCTGATGTTTAATACTGACTTTTTCCATCATCTTTTTCTACAAATGCAGTCAATTTGGTTTTTGTATGTTCCATCTGGTGACTTCCATGTGTATAGTTGCCATTTATGTTGGCAAAAAAAGGTATTTGCAATGAAAAGGTCATTGGTTTGACAAAATGCTATCATGCTATCTTCAGTATTGTTTCTGTCACCAAGGCCATATTTTCCAACTACTGAGCTGCCTTCTTTGTTTCCAACTTTTGCATTCCAGTCACAAGTGGTTATCAGTACATCCTGATTGCATGCTTGATCTATTTCAGATTGCAGAAGCTGTTAAAAATCTGCCTGTCTTCATTTGTGGCTTTAGTGGTGGGTGTGTAAATTTGAAAAATAGTCATATTAACTGGCCTTGTAGGCATATGGATATTATTCTATCACTAACAGCATTGTACTTCAGGGCAGATCTTGAGATGTCACTTTTGGTGATGAATGCAACTCCATTTCTCTTTAATCTGTTGTTCCTGGTTTAGTAGACCATATGATTATCTGATTCCAAATGGCCCATACTGGTCCATTTTAGCTCAATGATGCCTAGATTGTCAATGTTTATGTGCTCCATTTCCCTTTCTGATTTTCCTAGATTCATACTACATATATTCCATGTTCCAATTATTAATGGATGTTTATAGATGTTCCTTCTCATTTTGTGTCATGCTGAATCAGCAAATGGAGGTCCCTGGGGTTTTACTCCATTCCTGTCATTAAGGTAGAGTCTTTGAGGAGGCAACTCTTCCCCAGTCATCCTTTGAATGCCTTCCAATGTCAGGGGCTCATTTTTGGTATTATATGTGACAGTGTTTCTCTGCTATTCATAATGTTTTCAATAGCTAATTGTTTGGGGAGTAGGTTAGCCTTGTTCTTCTTCCTACTCTGTCTTAGTCTGGAAGCTCAACTGAAACCTGTCCACCATGGATGACCCTTCTGGTATGTGTAATACTGGTGGCATAGCTTTCAGCATCACAGCAATGTGTAAATCCCTACTGTATGGCAAACTGAGAAACATGTAGGGGTATATCATGATAGATATATAAAATGAAAAATATTTGACAGTACATTGCAACAAACAGACTAGGAAGCTTATGGCTGGAAATGACTGGCCTAGTGGTTCTTTCTGTCCAAGAGTGTGCTGAGGCATCAAGTGTTATTTGTAGCTTGGCTTTGGTTGTTGGTTGGTTGGTGCCATCGAGTCGTATCCAACTCAGAGCGACCCTCATAGGGTTTTCAATGGCTGTTTCGGGATTGCCTTGGGAGTGGATTGCCAGGCTCTTCTCCCATTTTTGTGGTGCTGGGAGTTGAACCCGGTAGAAATAATAGAGTGTCATGCATAGCAGTCGAGACATTCTGCCTTAAAGATTAGCTAGTCTATTCCATTCTCACTTTTTCTGTTTTATAGATTAGGAAAATTAGATTTTTTTTTTTTTTTTACCTCAGTAGCACCTCAGTGAGGCTGAGACTTTGAGTTCATGATCTGGGGAAATGGAAGAGTTAGGGAATAGAAAACATTTTATCTCTGTAGGTGCTCTCATTCATTTAACCTTCTGTTTAGAATCCTATAATACTCTTCTTCAGTCAGGTTGTTTTTTCCTTATGGATACTAGTTTCATTATAAAGAATGACTCTAAGCCACATTCAAAAGTAGATCTAACCGAACACTTGTTAAATCCTGTAATATTTTCTCATGCTGGCATTTTTCATAAGGTGAGGCTGTTTTGCTTATTTTCTGATAGATTTAATAGCATAAATTAAAGGTTTGTCCTTAGGTACTTAAACAAAATACAAATTTTATATAAAGTACTGAAATCAATTTCCCTGAGAAGAAAATATCAAGCTATCACCAAGAGATCACTCTAATAAAATTACCAGCCTCAGAAGGTAAGGAGCAAGTTAAAGAACAAGTGCCCTCCACCATTGTCAAAGTGCCTGTTCTCAGAGACCTGGGGGAAGGAACCCAAAGTCACTAAGACAAACTCAATTGCAATTCTCAAATGGGTATTAATTTTTTTTCCCCTGCATGCTTTGGAAGAGAAGAAAGACAAAGCTAAAGCTCTGATTCTCCTCTCTGGAGACCTAGTCATTGAACAGGAGACTTAAGCTTTTGTGAGCATCATTTGTGTTTTTTGAATCAAAGTTCAGATTCCTTGCCTTTAAAAATAGACAGATGATATAGGGAGAGGGGCAGGGGAGGTGTGGGTCTCAGGCTTCAAGTGAATGAGATCATTCTACAGCTTTCCCATTTCCCAAACTGCAGATGTCACAAGGTGAGAATGAATCCTCAACTTGTTCTGGTTTCCAGGTTACAAACCCTCTGCTTTTCCCCTACTGCCCTTTGGGAATCTGTGGCGCCTGCAGAACCACTTCACAGACAATCATTCTTACAGGCAACAGACACACACATAACCCCAATGAAATATTCTTACCAAAGAGTTGAAAGCTCTTGTGCATAGCAATTTTAAGTATAAACATGTGTTTTTGCCATTCATCATTTTTCCCCCTTTAAAGAAGCCATATGTGATCATATTCTGGGAGGCAACACAATCTACAGCAGGTGGGCTCTTTAATTGGTCTGCCTGGGGAGTAGCTAAAGTTGGGTTCAAAAGGTACTGACCTTATGGGTTTAGTTAGTAGGAGTTTGCAAATGGGGTTGTAAAAGCTAAACAGAGAATTGGGCTTCCTCTTGGACCCTCAGGGAAACAATGGAAGCTAATATGAATATTTCAGGGGAAGTGATAGAATGTGAAGATGTTATGATGTTGAACACCTACAATACTTAGCTGCAAAAATACTTGTATTTTTCCCCACAGCAATCTATGTATGGTTTCATCTGCTCACTCTGGACCTTTACAGTCTTTATTCATCTTCTTTCCTGGAACAGGTAGGGCAGGGTTGACAGCGACAGAACACACTGAAGCTCTGGGAACATCTACAAAGCCACCAAGGTTAATGGCAGAGCCAACACATTCCTATTCTCATATCTTGGTTGTTCTTGCTTACATCAGAAACTAAATTATATAGAGATAATGTCAGAGCAGTGTCTACACAGCAAAGAAAAGTGCTGATAATGTGATAGCTGGTAAGTTTTATCAAAAGTGAACTATATAATTCAAGTCCAAATTATCTATCTAGGTAGCCTATACAGTTTAAATTAGTTAGATGATGAACAATTTGCTTTGTACTCTTGAGCAATCAACTTATTTGTTGTGAATGCTTTCATGATAGAATTCCTGAAATCCAATAACCCAACTAGTATTTATTTAGTGCTTGCTATATGTAAGGTGCTGCAAATTAAAACAGTGAAGCTGACCCACACATGGCTCTCAACAGTTTGTTGTCTGGAAGGAGAAACAGATTTGTTAACAGGTTATCTAAATGCTTCCTGATAGTTGTCATGGGAACACATGGAGGGTGTGGAGTTCTTTCTGGGGTTTCTCTCTCTCTGCGTTGTGGGTGGAAACAAGAGGTGGGTGCACTGATGCTGCACCCAGTGGCGAGGCTGTGGCCGGAGAACAGAGCATCACCCACAGGATAAAAGGACAGGGGTTTATTCACAAAAGAAGGGAAAGGAATGGAGGATTAGGGAGAGGGGAAAGGGGGGTTGGAGAAGGGAAGCGCTCAGCTGCTGTCTCTGCCGCTGGGGCAGAGACTCCTGGGTGTCATTACTCTTCTGGCTCGCAGGCTTTGCCACTTTGGGGGCCCTGCACTTGACTTTCAGAGACTTGCCCCTTGGAGTCTTGCCTCTTGAAGCTGTCGGTCTGTGTAGGATATCTGGCATTATAGAGGTTGGTGTCAGATAGAGGTGGCAGGCGGGTTGAAGTACGATGAAGTTATATTGGAGGAAGCCTGAAGGCTAGGCTAGGCAGACAAGTAAATGGGGCTTGGGCTCCTAAGGAACCACAAGGACCCAGTGAGATTTTCTTGGATGGTGTTCAGAAATGGCTACTGAACTCTGAGCTCTGGAGTTTATATGGCCTGATACCCAGCCAATCAGGGAAAAAGGGTTGGATCAGAAATGACCAATCAGGCACCAGGGGGGCTTTAGATCCTACCATACCTTGAGTGCCATCTTGGCCACTCAATGGGAGGGGTTAAGAGTGAGATACCCGAATGTATGGCAAAGGTGACCCATTGCTATCTTGCCCCATAGGATTTAATGGGAACAAATGACCCAGATATAGGGTAAGGGTCATTTGTCCAGGAGGAGAGGGGTGGGTCCTCCAAGTGGGCTAGATGAGCTCCTGGGACTGGACATGTTTGGGGTATTCTCTATCCCCCTCAGAATTCCAACAGAGGGAGCATCAAAAGTAGCATTGTTTATAGAAGTCAATGGTGGAAAAGGATTGTTAGGGGTTTTATGGAGGAATATTTAAGTTAAAACATGAATGATGGATAGAGAGAGGAGAGAAAGAATGTTCTAGTTTGGGGAGTCTGTTCAAATCTCTGGGGTGGAATAGAGCAGGATACTTCCTAGGACCTACCTGATAAGAGTTCAGTTGCATGAGAAAAAAGTTGTAAGGGGCAAAAATCATATAGGATCATATATCGAGTGGATAGTTTCATTATAAAGTAGTGTAGTCACATTTGGCTCAGAATAATCTATTTGGGGTTTATTGCATATTGCTTCTATGCTGTTTCTAAAGCTCTAATCATTACAATAATGCAAGGAGATATGGCATTAATGGTTTGGGGAAAGGGATATCAATTAGCCACTTCTCCAGGAACTGAAAAGAAACATTTGATGACAACACCAGAAACAAAGGTGGAAATTACAGATTTTGAATACTGTATCTGTCTTGTACTGAGACAGGTGAGGTTTCTCTGGACAAAACACCAGAAAGTTCCAAATTTTTCATAAGCAACCATTGTCAAAAATCCAGCCCAGCTCCTAATTTACGGAGTCACATTTTCAGACTGTATGCTGGTCTTAATTTCTGGAGGGAAATATTAAGAATAAATGATAAGCTTTCCAGATGGCTACAACTGTAACTGGCATGAGTTTTCTGTGTGCAAACCACATTTTTGCATGTTTTTTTTCTTTGTTAGTACTTTAGGAATAATAATCATTGTAATTACTGGCATATTTCCTAGATTCCTCCTATATTTTAACAACAGCAGCAGCAGCAGCAGCAGCAACAACAACAACAACTATAATACTTGACATTAGTGGAATATGGGTTAAAGTACACTTTTTTAGGCTAGCACACTCACCTTTCCCATACCCACGGTGCATGTCACTATACGCGATCAAGGGATAAGTCCTGGATTTGCTTTCTCATAAAGTGTCCAGGCCATAATAAAATATTTAAACATGACTTGGACTTGAAACCAAGGTGACTGATTTTTATTTTCTCACCTAAAAGCTCTTCTCTCCATTATGGAAAATTGTTTCCTCTGTTCTGTCTTTGAGAAGTATCAGCTTCTACTATGCTGCCATTTGGAAAATCTCGGATATGCCTGAGAGGAGTAGAAATGAAAAGAATGTTTGAAACTCCTGGAACTTGCATTTATTCTTCTCAACACCTTTAAATTTTTTACTATTTCCTATTAGGTCTACTCCCATGAATCTTACAACCATCAAAAGAATGGAAAAAAATGAATTGTGCTTTGTTATTACTATATATAGACCAGTTACTGAACTAAAATGTTAAGCATATGAGAGAAGTTATTTTAATCCTCACAATATTCCCGCAAGTTAGGTTCTGTATTTTCATTTTTAATGAAACACATTCAGGGAGATTAAGTAAATTACTGACATCTATACTGCCATTATTAATGACACATGTGATTTCCAAGCCCATGGTCTTTCTGCCATGCTGTCCTCAAAGGTTTTTCCACTCCAAGGTGACTTGTTTCAAATCATCCAGAGCATCTGATGTGCTAAAACTTGTTGGAACCTCTGAACATCAGGTTGAAGGCCACAGAACTAAAGCAAAAAGAAATGTGAAATTGCTCTATTAAAATGACAAATATTCCAGATGTAGCTAATTAGTATGATAACCTATGCATAAAAGAGAATTGTAAAATTAGTGAGATCAGCCTTGCAATGCCATTAGCCATATTATAACTCTTCACATGATTTTCTCCCTTCCATGAAATGGTCTTGCAAATGCCTGATCTCAATTTGTTTTATCACACGGTACTGCTCATCAATGCCACACACTACTGTGAATACTGTGGCTTTCACAGTGGGATATTTTTTATCTCTGCAAATTGGTAAATTAAAATAATTTCACCCATAGCGATCCTGCACCAAAAATATACTAGTGACCTTGATGGCAGGTTCTGTATTTTTTCACTCTTATTTTCTTTTCACTATTTTTGGCTTTCCAGCTCTGTCACCTAATATAGCACATAAAGACCCAGACAGACTAAGAGGCTGGTCCTGTGTACCTTGAACTCTTTCTCCAGGAGGCAGGCCACTGGGAGAGAGGAAAGTTGTATTTGAGGGAATGGTGAAATCAAATAATACCACATTAGATAGAGCTAAGCCATTATAGTTCTAGGAAGGACAACTTTGTGGACTAGCCATTTTAGAAAAGCTGGAGAGAACATAAACACAAATTCCACCCCCAAATGAGGCCAGAGATAGTTAGTACAGCCAATAGTTATCATGCATAAAGGAAGAGTGAGAAAAGTCAAGCTCTGTGACCACAGAGAAAGTGATCAGGGAAGGTGACCCGTTTGATGTGACTCACTGCAGGAGATGTCAGCACAGCTAATATGAACTCTGATTCCCATTCTGTTCTTCATCTCATCCAAACATTCCCCTACTTCTTATTCTATCTTTCTGCAGCATTTTCTGGTAATTCCTCATCTCCTAAAATATTTCCAAAGGAAATTTGAGCCAAAAGGTACGTGGATTGGAGGCAAAAGTTCTGATTAATTAAGTTTATTCTTTGGGGCACACATGAGAAGAGGAATTGATTTATATAAAACACATTGCTGACTCAAAATAGCCTGTGATGTTTGCCATCGGTTTACATGTTTTTTGATTTTCCTTTGAGTTGAATTTGGTTTGTCATCATTCAAATCTGCATAGTGATACAAAAGGGTTTTAAAATGAATAAAAGAAAAAATGAATAAAGTGATGTCTGCCTGCCTGCAGATTAAGATATACTGATGCTAGCTGACAAAAGATCCTGTTTTAACCATATAGGATAAGTACAGAATAAAACATGATTTGCAGAGGAAAGGTAGAAACATTCATTCATTTATTCATTCACTCACTAGCTCATTCAGATAAATCACAGAATAATTATTTCTACATATATTATTTATCCTATAAGTATATATTTTGTATATATTGTATGTATATATTGTATATATTTGTATATATTATATATAAGTATATATAAGTATATATTATCCTATAAGTATATATATTATACATATTGTGTTAAGCACTTCTAAACTCTGAATGTAGAATAGAAAAGAAAACAGAGTTGGGTTGTGCCTTTGATATTTTCATTCTAGTGGGGGGACGAAAAATAAATGTCAATTTATAAATTGATAACAATGAAGGTAATCTTCAGGGTTCTTAGAGGGGTAATATTTAGAGAATGCAGTTATTGGGGAAGCCCTCCCTGTTCACAGAGACTTGAGGGAGAAGAAGGAGCGATGCTAGGAGTCTGAGATGGAAAGCACCACAGAGTTGAAGAGCTAAGCAAATACTCCAAGGGAGGAAGCCACTTGTGGGGCTTCAGGACCAAAAGAGGAGCCAGGACCATGTGGGCTGAGCTAGGGGAGGTTGGCAGGGATGATGTTGGTCAGTGGGACATGCACCTCATCACTCAGGGTTGTGCAGAGAAGCCCTAATTAATAGCAAATTGTGTTATCTAAACACATTTGTAAGATCACTGTGGGCAATGTGGAAGACATTTGCCCACAGAAAGAATATATATGATTGTTGTCCAGTTTGCAACAATCAGTTTAGTGTATAATATCTCAATAAATCAACCCCCAAAACAGATAGCTTTAGAAAGCAAAATGCTGGATTTCAATTTATATAGCAAAGAGACCCTGTTGTTCCTCTTCCACCAGCTTGAGCATAGGCCCCCTCTACAACACTCCTAAGATTGAGAGGACTGCTGTTGAGATCTCAGTACTTTGTCATGTGTATCACACTAAAGCCTTCCATTCCCATTCTACCATTCTGATTCCTACTTTTTATGTTATTTTCATTTTGTTTTATTGCTTTGTTTTAAATAGCTGGGAATATATGTTGAGTTTTACCAAAAGTCTTTTCTGTAATTGTTGTTGTTGTTAGGTGCCGTCGAGTCGGTATCCGACTCATAGCGACCCTCGTAGGGTTTTCAATGGCTGAGTGCTTCTGGATTGCCTTGGGAGTGGATTGCCAAGCCCTTCTCCCATTTTTGCGGTGCTGGGAATTGAACTCTGGGCCTCAGAGACTGCAGCGCAGCGCTCTACCCACTGAGCTAAATCCCAGCCCCTTTCTGTAATTAGGACATTGTATATTTGCAGAAAACTTTTGCTAAAAAAATGTGTATGGTGTTGTGTTTGTCTTGATAGCTATCTACTAGGTTTCTTGTCCCCATACCCCCCATCATTTGTAGCTTCACTTTGGGCTTGATTTAACAAACTACCATAAAAGATATCCAGATAAATCTGAATTTCAGTAAATACTTTTTTGTATATGTCCCATGCAATACTGGTGGTGGTGTTGGTAGGTGCCATTGAGTTGAATCCGACTCATAGTTACACTATGTACAACAGAATGAAACACTACCTGATACTGTGCCATGCTTGGCACTGTATCTGATAGTGTTTCTCTGCTATTTATAGGGTTTTCAATGGCTGATTGTTTCAGGAGTGGGTTGCTGAGTCCTTCTCTCTAGTCTACCTTAGTCCGGGATCTCAGCTGAAACCTGTCCACTATGGGTGGCCCTGGTAGTATCTGAGATATCCATGGGATAGCTTTCAGCATCATAGCAACACACAAGCCCTGGCAGTGTGACAAACTGACAGACACATGGGGACATGCAATGTTAAAATATATTTAATACAAAAAATTTAGTTTTACCTGAAATTCAAATTTAATTGGCATCCCTCCTTTACCTAAAATCTCTAGACAACCATACTCTCAGGGATGTGAAGCCCAGGGCAGCAGGCCAGCAATTCATCTATACTGTTGCCCTTCCATTGACCTTATTCCTAAGTTTAGTAACTTGGGACTTCTGCCTTGTCCCCTCTTTCCTGAGTGTCTCTAGATTCTCTACGTAATGATCTAGTTCATCAAAAGGCTAGGATTGGCTCTCTTCTATCCTTGCCTGATGGACTGATATCCTGTACCCAAATAAAGTCTCTTGAGTGAGTCCCTACCATTTGCCTGTAAGCCTCCCCATGCTTTTGTATACAGAGAACTTTGGTGCAGTATAGGGAGAGGGGAACAAGCTTTGGAGGTGAAGGTAAGCTGGATGTCCTTTGCCTTTCTTCACCTGTGAAAGCCTGTGTTTAATGTCTATAACATTTGTTTTTTAATTAGTATGATGGAATATTAACATTAAACTTATAGGATTGTTATGTGGATTTGAGCTGGGATTTAGCTCAGTTGGTAGAGTGCTGCTCTGCACTCTTAGGGGACCTGGGTTTGGTCCCTAACACTGCAAAACAGGAGAAGGATATGGTAATCCACTCCCAAGCAATCCTGAAACAACCACCCATTGAAAACTCCATGAGGGTTGCTAGGAGTCAGACCTGACTTGATGGTACCTGACTCTCTGGCTCCAGCCCAAGATCTCTATCTCATCAGTGGACTTTGCTTGCCTCTTTTCTTTGTGCCATTTCAACCTCAAAGCTTTTAAGCATATTATGGATGTAAGTGTCCATTGGCCACGGCTTTGAGCTCCCTGTAACTGGACTCTGTGAACCCCTCTTTATTAAAGTACTATTCTTTATTGAGAAGGGCCTGTGGCCTCCTTGTGTCCATTATAGTTGCTGTAGGTCTTCCGATGTTCCACATCCAATACTCTCTTCACATGAATCTAGAATATGCTTTATGTCCTGTGACACACAACCTATTTGATGCTCACTCACTGCGAATAAACATAGGCATTTTAAGAATTTGAACTTTTGGTGTTGGTTTTGAAATCCTAATCTTTCACTCCAAAATTCTGCACCAAGATATGTGTATGAATGGTGTTGGCTGTGCTTGTCACTTTGGTGCAGTGTTTCAAAGCCCGGAGAGACTAGGGAATGAGAGGGACAGGTTGAGCTATTTATTGAATCTTGAAACCTTTCTTAGCCTCTTTATCTTCCTAGACAAAGAACTCTTTGGCGAAAATAGACTTAACACCAGCTGTCATGCTTTCCTTCCCATTTCCACCTCTCACCAACTTTCTTTTTGTTTTAATGTGATTGAAGTGAAAGAAAGAGTAAGGAAAGGTATCACATTATAGCATTGGAGATGAGATTGTAGAAACATAAATCTGTAATTTCCTTCACAAAAACAAGAAGAAAAACCTTGAACTAAACTTCTTGGCTTTTTATTTCCTAGTAAGAAGTAGATAACTTTCCAATTAATGTTTAAAACAGACCTGAAAGTTCCCCCTATAGGCAACCCTATCCAGAGACAGCTTCTAGCTAAGCATGCTGGCAATTTGCATATAAAGACTTCTTTTAATTATTCCCTAAAATCTGCAATTTTTACAAACTACCTCTTACATAAACTGCTACTATATCCTATTGCAAAAGAATTCCTGCAAGTCTAATTCTAGGGAAATTGGAGTCTTGATCAGAACAGAATTTTCTACATAAATGCTAAGTCCCAACTGCCAAATTCCTTTCTTGCTTTTAAGCTCTTCTGAACCTCTTAGGTCACTTTTGCTAGGACCTAGTAAAGGGCTTTACACCAACAGCAGAATTTACTAAATATTCCTTGGATTGAATTAGGATTTTTTACTTTTATCCACATCTAGTTTGATTACAACTTGTTCAGTTAGGATCTTTCAACCTCGGCACTATTAACATTTTGGATAAGAAAATTTTTTGATATAGGGTACTGTCTTGTGTACTGTAGGATGTTTAGCAGCTTCCCTGGCCTCTATGCATTAGGTGGCACTTTCATTCCTCAGCGAGATACCCTGAAATGTCTCCAGGGATTGCTAAATGTCCCCTGGGGAACAAAAATCACCTTTATTTGAAGAAAAGTGCTCCAGTTGGATCTAAATTAAGTTGAATAGGAGGAATTGCAAAAAGCAAGATGGGGAAAGGCTGTCTCTTGATGCATATATTTGCTGTGTGTCATTAAGAATTTACATCCTCTCTCTTCTCTTTTCTGCTTATCTTAAATAGCCCCGTTCCTAACTGAACAGAGGTATGTACCTACAGCTAGTAGCATGTTTGTTCTTAAGGGACCAGGAAACTAAATTCGAAGGATGCTTCAGGATGTAAATTATAGAATCTAGAATAGAAATAGAAGATGAATATATCTTTTAAAAATTTCTCTAACAGCTTCTCCCAGAAACCCATTTTTAGAAGAGGATTATAGCCTGTGTGTCCAATGTGCGAATAATATGCATTCACTGAGTCATTATGTACTGTGTTCCAAGTTTTCTTGTCACATAGGTTTTATCAGTTAATCTTCTTAATAATAAACAGTCAGGTGAGTTCAGTATTTTTATCCTCACTTCATAATCTCCAAAATGTGAATGAGGAGACTCAAAATGATGAAGTAATTTGTCCCAGGTCACCCAGATTATAAGTGGTAGAGATGGGATTCTAATGAAAACCTGCAAATGATGCAAACCATGTTCTTCCCACTTGAATATATCCTTTATTGTATCAATTTTGTCACTTGCAAACCACAGGAAAAGATCTCTGCTCTTTTTAGAACTTCATATAAAATGTTTTTTTCAATAGTTAGATCTAATTTTAATATGCCAGGAGATAATGTATGCACATCCTTATGGCAGTTGCTACCCCCCCCCCCCCTTATAAAGTGATTTTTGAATGCTACTAAGCCTTTGTGGTTTTCTGGTTAAGGACTCTGGACTGCCCTAATTAAGCTGTTTTTCCACAGTCCAGTCTTATTCTTTATTTTCTGCATGCTGGCACCTTCTGCCTTTTGAATAAATAACACCTAATAAAGATACCCCATAAAATTTGCATAGAGGATATATGTTTGACTGAGAACATATGCTGGATGAAGTATACCTGCTTACTACCCAAATGTTTAAACAATGATAATAAAAGAAGCTGCTGTTATGTTACAGTGCTGAAGCTAATGTTTATAATGTTCATTTCCAATGGGGCATAGTACAGTCTTGCAAATAAGGGAAGAACATTTGCCAGGATTTTTTTTCTCTGCAAGATTATAATGAAATAATCATTCTCCTTTCCTTTCTGGCATAAAATTTGAATAGAATTATAGAATTATAGAAGTTCAGAATTGCAAGATGAGTTAAAGACCTGGATTTCCATCTAGATTAGCTACCTATGTTGTTGTTAGTGGACATCGAGTTGGTCCAACTCATAGTGACCCTATATACAACAGAATGAAACCCCAACACTGTGCCATGCCCAGCACTATTTCAGTGCATCTTTGCTATTCATAGGCTTTTCAATGGCTGATTGTCTTAGGATTGTTTTCAAGAGTGGACTGCCAAGTCCTTCTCCCATTTTTGTGGCACTGGGGATTGAACCCAGGGCCTCAGAGAGTGCAGATGTGCCATTTTGGACCAGATATTTAACTTTGTGAGCCTCAACTCTTTCATATTAAACCTGTGATGATATTATATGCCTCACAATTCTGTTCAGATAACCAATGAATAGCTGCATATAAGAATACATGTAAATGTTAAAATGTTCTATAAATTTAACTTCAGTAAATATATAGAGAGCACCTACTGTATGAATCACTTTGATTTGGATCCAAACACAAGGTAGAAGAAACTCTTGAATTAGAGGTGTTCATCTTCCAGGGGAAGAGGGAGACCTATAGACAATAGTAATGTGAATTGTACTCTATGCCCTATAAAGAGAGGACAGCAGAAACAACAGAGGAGAAAGAGATAATGTTTGATGAAGAAATGCTTATAAGAGAAGGGATATTTGAACTGGGATGTAAAGACAGACTAGGGAGAGGGATCTGGCAGCCCACTCTCAAAAGAATTAGCCATTAAAATCCTTATGAAAGCAGAGAAGTGGTGTCAAATATAGTGCTGAAAAATGAGCTTCCCGAGCTGGAATCATTCCAGAAACAACTGGAGAAGAGTTGCCTCTTCAAAGTAGAGTGGACCATAGTGATAGGAATGGAGTAAAGTCCCTGGGGCCTCCTTTTGTAGATGTGGAATGACTCAAAATGAGAAGAAACATAGAGGTTGCAACATTGGGGTCAAACATAAAAAAAATCACATGCATGGCACAGTGTTGGTTAGTGTTTTAGTCTGTTGTACCTAGGGTTGTTATGAGTTGGATATGACTTGATGACACCCAACAACAAACAACAATGAAAGATTATTAAGGTTTGGACAGGCTAAGAAAGGAAGATCAGTAATCTAGTTCAAGAAAATGAGGATAGCAAAAATACAAGCATATGTATAGGGGTTGTATGTTTGGAGGTTGTAATTTGTTTAGAGTAATGGGATGAAAAGAGCCAAATTGGTGTTAAACAGAAGAGGAGACTTATGGTTTAGAAAGGTTGCTCTAGTAGAAGCCTGAAGTACAGAGTGATACAGCAGAAGCCGGTATACAGATTAACCAGTTGGTTACTTGGTCATTGTAATAGTTCTATTGAAGAAGATAGTAATACCAAGATTTGTTGTGTAGGTGAAGATTTTGGGTAAATTTGAAAATGTTTTTTGGTTCTGGATTATGTTTCTGTGGTCACAGATACACTCTGGGAATGAAAAACATGGCTTAGATTAACAAGGGTTATAGAAGAATCAGAAGGGAAATAAATGTATTGGAATATAGGAAGGGGGTGGAAGTTGTCATCAACAGTAGGTCACATGTATCCGAGAGATACATTCATTACTAGTATGTTGTAAAATGTGGTAAAAACTTAAAAAACTGAAAATATAATAAAATTCATGATTTAAAGCTTTATTTTCAGTTATAATCTAGAAATTGTTGAGAGTTTGTTTGTAGTTCTCTGATCAGCTGTGACTTCTGCAGGGTTAAAGATATCATAGGAAGAAGGAACCAAATGGGTCTAGATTCTCTAGACTCTCTGTGTGATTGTTGTTAGGTGCCATTGAGTCAGGTCCAACTCATAGAGGACCTTAACAGGGTATTCAATGTCTGATTGTTTGGGGATTCCTTTGGGAGTGGATTCCTTCATCCTTCTCCCATTTTTGTAGTGCTGGGGATTGGACCTAGGGCTTTAGAGTGAGCAGAGCGGCACTCTACCAGATTCTCTGTAGGTAATATTAAAAGATCAATAGCAGAACACAGAACAAGGAATAAGCAATGAGAGATAATGCTGAGGAGGTAGCAAGGGGACAGAATATATGTGACCTTGCAAGTTCAAATGATTGGGTAGTTTTAGAGAGGAAGAAGATCATGCCTTCTTCTAGGCAGGGTTCAAACCTCTAAGTCATCAAATGATGGTTTTTCTTTGGATCAAAGACCTTTAGCCTTTAGTAATAACCCTAAATTGGCCAGAAAATAAATCTTCTGTTTTTAAAATGTAATTCCAACAATCACTTTGCAGGGCATCACATGATTGTCCAAAATAGGTCAAACATCTTTGTGGGAGATTATGTCATAGCCATCTTCATGTTTGTTTCTCCTCGTCTAAAGTTTGTACCCTCTGCAACATGAAAGTCAGAGAGCTCAAGCCACCTCCAAACTGTCCCCCTTCCTTCCTGCCTTTCTTTGTGCTTCCCTGTTGTTATTTTCAAAGTTGTGGGTGAGGGCAGGATGGAGTGTCAGTCTGTCCCCGGAATGCATGCTGAAAATGGAAAATAAGATGCATTGTGACATTTTAGCTAAGGAACCTTTCTCTGGCTTTGGGAAAAGCCAGCTGAATAGGCATTCATTGTCACACAGCCAGAAGAACACTACACAGCCCAAATGTCACCTCAGAGTTGTTTGCTATTATATTTTCAGGATACATTTGATTATTCTTCCTTTTCATTTTTTAAGGATAAGAGGTTAAAGCCACCCAAACTCTGCCTTTATTCTCATAAAAGTCTCCCTCTTCTCATAAAAGCCACCTACATGCCGGAAAGACTCACACAGTTTTTTTTTTTTTCCTGCTACAAATTGGTAAGAGTCATTTGCAAACTCATCTTTACCCAAGTTGTATGGGTTCACTTAAGCTTGTATATATTTTTTTCTACAAAAGAATTAGCCAAAGTTGCAGAGATAAAGCAATACTTAGGATATTTTGAGTTCTTTGCTGTAAACACTTACTAGTACTGCCTTTCCTTAATCCTGGTTTGCTTCTCAACTTTGCAAGGAGGCAACAACATATAAACTTTGGAAGCACTCTTATCTGTACTTCTGCATTGACATGCTTGCTAGCTGTATGGCTTAGGTCAACTTCCATTCAGCCTCAATTTCCTCATTTATCAAGTGAAGATAATAGTACCTGCCATATGGAATTATATTGAGGATTAAGTGAAATAAGGTATGTAAAACATCTATCCTATTGCTAGTAAATATTGTCATAGGACCTCCTACCTTAGTTCAGGGTGGTTCTATGAAGGCCAGGGGCTTCTGAGATAAAAGGAATGGAGGGTTGGATAGAGGCCCAGAACTTCTTTATTCTTTTATATGCGTGTAGCTTGGGAAACCCAGGAGAGGCTGTCAGAGTTAGAAGATAATTCTTCATTGGTGAGTTCCATTTCAGGGCTCTTGGGCTACAGTGGCTCAGCCAGGCTATTGAAGTCCCACCTTCCGTGTGATGAGGAAGATGTGTTTGTGTTAGGAAGGTACTTGGGAGGGAGAAGACCCTGGGTGTGTATGCTCATGTTTGTGCTAGTCGGTTTCATATATCTGTGACAAAACACCTCATATAAACAACATAGAGGGAGGGAAGATTTATTTTGGCTTCTGATTTCAGAAGCTCCAGTCCTTAGTTGGCTGGCTCCATTGCTTGGGCCTGAGGCAAGGCAGAATATCATGGTGATGGGGAGTATGGTGGAGGAAGCTGCCCACTTCATGGAGGTTAGGAAACAGACAGAGACAGGAAGGGGCCAGAAACAAGGCCTATATTCCTAGGTTCCACCCTCAGTGACTTCTCCATCCAGGCAGGGTTTATCTCCTGATAATGCCATCAGATTATGAATCCATCAAGAGGTCAATCCACTGATTTGGTCAGAGCCTCAGAATCCGATCACTTCCCAAAAGCCTCTTAGCTGGCAACCAAGCCTTTAACCTAGGAGTCTCTTCAGGGATGCTTTGTGTTCAAGCCATCACACTGTGCTCTTTACCAGCTCTGTGCTGTGGACAATGTACATAGTTGCTCAGGCCCCAGCTACCTCATCTGCAAAGCAGCCAGCACATCTACCTGACTAAGTTGTTGGGAGAATAAAATGAGGCAATATCTGCTAACATTTAGCAAGACTTAGCAGCTTTTAAGAACTGACCATTCATGCACCAGTTACTATTTTAAGCACTTCACATATGTTAACTCATTTAACCTTAGGACATTGATGCTTCTAGTGTCCTAATTTCACAGATGAGGACAGATAATACAAAGAAACTGAAACTACCCAATGTTGTCCACACAATAGTGACAGAAGGAGGATTCAAACAGACTGCTTGGTTTAGAGCTGTGCTCTGCAGTGTCTGCTATAGTGTCTAGACCAGTGACTCACAGAGTGGACCTGTAGCAGCCTCAGTACCATCACCTGGGAAGTTGTGAGAAATGCAAATTCTCTGGTCTCACCCAGCCATCTTTGGATTATCCTAGAATCAGTCTCTGGAGGTGAGACCCAGTAGTCTGTTCTTTAATAAGCCCTCTAGGACATTCTCCTATGGACTCAAATTTGAGATCCATTGCTGTAGACCTGAGGTTGGCAAACTACAGTCACCAACTGTTTTTGTAAAAGAGGTCTCATAGGAACATTGTTGTTGTTGTTGTTAGGTGCCGTCGAGTTGGTATCAGACTCATAGTGACCCTCATAGGGTTTTCAATGGCTGAGTGCTTCGGGATTGCCTTGGGAGTGGATTGCCAGGCCCTTCTCCCACATAGGAACATAGATGTGCTCATTTCTTTATGTATCGTCTAAGGTTGCTTTTATGCTACAGTGTCAGAGTTGACTAGTTAGACCAGAGATCATCTGGCTGGGATGCCCGAATATTTACTGTCAGTTTTTTAAGAAAACACTCGCAGTCTCCCAGTATAGGCAATTCAGTGGCAGCATATATTAAGTACTCCATTAGTGGCTATTATTATTAAGTGCTTGGTAAGAAAAATCTGGTGATTAATAGAGGCCCAAAGTGCTCTTATACCATGGGGAAGGAAGGGCAAGATCAGTGCAGGACTGGTCCACAATGAATTATACTGTCCTTATGTATGACCCATATGCAGCTAAGTGATTTGGTCATGGTACCAGCCATTTCTTACCAAAGTGGGGGCTAGGGAAGGAGTTATCTTGCTCTTTGTGCTACTATCCTGCTATGTTTTCTTGCAGTGGCCCTGCTGGCCCTGGAGTGGCTCCTAGAGGCATAGGTTTTGGGATCTGGAGCATTTGCCATGGGACCTTCAACTGTTAGCTTCCATCTGACTCACTTTCAGCAGGGAGCACTCCTGATTTCCGGGACTCGCTGGGAAAGGAGGATTAATAAGTGGACTGTTACCTTGATTCCCTATCCCTTCAAGGTTACCATCTGTTTGGGGGTCTGAATGAAGGATTGTTTACTACAAATTCAACCCTTATTTATTTAACAACCAAAGGTTAACATGTGTCTATACCTTTCCCAGGTGACAACTGTACTTTGAGGTTGGCAGGACATTATCCAGATGAGGAAGCAAGGCTCAGGGAGGATGAATGACTTTGGAGGGCTGCAGAGCTAGTCTGCTGAGGAGCTGGGACTTGAGGCTCCATCTCCTGAGGCCTGGGACCAGCCTCAGCCTGCCGCCTTCCATGGTCTTGATTTCACTTCTTTCTTAGGAGCAAACAAACCCAGTAACACCTTTGTCTTCTCCTGAGGTCCTCCTTCTTTTAGGGAAAAGCCTTTCCTCCTCCTGAGGAAGTCAGCTGCTCTGGGGGTGTCTTTCTGCTTAGGGAGGTATAGAAATCAGAGTCTCAGCAGAAAGCAGATGGCACACTTGAATAAGAAAGATTAAGACAGGGACCAGGAGCAGCTGCACAGTTTGCAGGGCCCAGGGCACAATGAAAGTGTGGGTGAAAAGTTATCAGAATTTTAAGGGTATTAAACCAAGTGTGGGGCCCTCACAGCTCAGGGTGTGGTGTGACTGCACAGGTCACTCTCCTATGAAACCAGCCCTGGAAAGATGGTTTTCAAAGGTGTGATGGTAACTGTAGAAAGCAATCAGAGTTCATGTAGTGCTCCTGGGGTAGGAGTGGTGGGAAGCTGTTACTACTTCTGAACTGAAGGAAAAAATGACTCCAACTCAGAAAGAGCAGCTGTATAGAAATGGCTGCCTGGGGTTGGGGTGCCTGGGCCCTTAAGGAGAGGAGGCAATCTGCAGGGATCCAGCAGTGAGGAACAGGGGAGAAAGACTCTGATACTGCTCTCCTGCTGGGGCTCTAATGGGAAGCTAGAGAGCGAGAAGCCTGCTGAAGGGTCCTGGGCTCACAGCAGGGGAGAGTGGAGAGCCGGTCTGTAGTCACCAGCAGAAAATGGCCAGTGTCCTCAACGTTCAGAGATTCTTGCTATCTGTCTGCAATTCAAGAGCCCCTGCCCACTCACTCCATCCTCCCTTTCCAGGTGCTTCTCTTTCTATTCCCCTGTATCCATCTCTCTCAAACATGACCATACAGCATCGCCAAGGGCAGGCCCTAAGAATCTTCATAGTATAACCAGAGAACTTACTTTTTTCTCTTAAAACTGTGTGCGACATTTATATTACAAGCCATAGAGAGGAGCTGGGTGTGGTGGCATAAGTCTGTAATCCCAGTGAGTTGGAGGGCAGGTGGGGACAGGAGGATCACAAGTTCAAGGCCAGAGGTAGCCTGCACAATTTAGTGAGGCTGCCTCAAAATAAAAAGTAAAAAATGGATTGGGGGTACAGCCTAGTGGTAGAGTGCTTGAAAAGTATGTGTGAGGCCCTGGGTTCAACTCACTAGTACTGAAAGTATAAGAAACAAACAACAACAATAACAACAACAACAGCAAAAACAAATAAGCCATAAAGAGCTGAGTTTCTTTTGATAAGAACACTAATGGCCCCCAAATGAATTCCTCTTACTCCTAAATTTTCAAATAAAAGTGACCTACTCTGAACTGAATCGCCTCTTCTTTTTTCTTGCCTAACAAATGTGTATGTTGAAGCCCTAACCTATAATGTGATTGTATTTGCAGATAGGATTTTTGGGAGGTGGTGGTGGTTATTGTTAGGTCAGTAGCTAAGGTTAAATTCAGTCATAAAAATGGCCTGCTCCTATAGGATTAGTGGCCTTATAGGAAGAGTAAGAACTCTCTCTCTCTCTCTCTCTCTCTCTCTCTCTCTCACACACACACACACACACACACACACACACACACACACGTACCAAGGAAAGGCCATATGAAGACACAGACAGAAGGTGTTTCTCCCAAATCAGAAAAAGAGCTTCCTCTAGGGCCCCCAATCCAAAATGGTGAGAAATAAATTTCTGCTATTTAAGCCCCCCAGTCTATAGTATTTTGTTATAGCAGCCTGAGCTTACAAAAACAACAACCATCACCATGGAGACATGGGCCCTTTCTTATACTCTGGGTTTGGCAAGATTCTTAGAAACCCTACTTCAGGAGATGAAAT
The DNA here is from genome assembly GCA_007922755.1 of Pedetes capensis. Classification (NCBI taxonomy): domain Eukaryota; kingdom Metazoa; phylum Chordata; class Mammalia; order Rodentia; family Pedetidae; genus Pedetes; species Pedetes capensis. Next base: position 168,073 of record VMDO01001191.1, on the reverse strand, counting down.
TTACCTCCTATAGAGTCTTTGTGCTTTCTGTTCTCCATTAAAAGGTGGAAAGAATTGCAATGTTAGAATTTGGTTGTAATCTCTCTTGTCCTCCCTTAGATCATTTAGTTTGCTAATCCTCAGTTTCCTTATCAATTGGAGTGCTACCTATCGTGTGGAATTGCTATATGTTTAAATAGATGCCATATGCTACTTGCACGTAAACTTTCTTCTCTTACCAAAGCACTCAGCATCACTGCCTAACATCTGACACCCACTAGCTGATTGTCTTTTCCCTGGGCACTGCATGTGATTCAGCTCTGCACTCCTCAGCACATTTCATATGTAGTGGAATCTCAGCAATGTTTTCCTGCTTGGTTGACATTCCCATTCTGGGGAAAGCTGCAGGTAGTTAGTGTCCTTCCAGATCAGAAGGTTGCTTCAGGTGTTTTTGTAGCTGTGCACTGAAGGTTGGCTGGCCCCTTGCTAGAGTTTTAATTCTTGGATCCTTGTTCAACACCTTACTTCTGAGAACAGGCCCTTCACTGAAGCCTTCAGGGAAGCCTCTAGAAGACCTTTCTCCGTGCTCAGAGCTGTGGCCTTTCTGGTTTCTCTGTTTCCATTTAGGATCTCCCCTAGCTGTCTGGGAATGCCAGTTAACTAAGGGCTTGGCTACAGACGTCTGCCTGGGGCCACTGGGAAGGGACACAGACACCTGGCAGAGGAGTTTCAGGGAATTCATTGCAGCAGCTGTGTGGCCTGATTGCTCCAAACCCATTATTCATTTTGCATAATTGTTGACCTTTCTGTCTTCTCGCTCCATGGAGAATTTCAAGCCATTTTCCAGAGCATCGATGAATATCTGAAATGCACAATAGCGCAGGAGTCTGTCAGCATCAGCCTTGCAGTTCTTTGCAGCAGAGCAAGGGAAGAGGGAGAGGCCTCGATATAATAGCAACTATGGCTCAAGCCTAGATTTCAAGGAGTCAGGCAGCTTTAGGTGATGGGACAAAGGTGGCCACACATGCTGCCATATTATCTGCATCTTTCTAAACATTAGGACCGACAGAGATCCTTTGTGCATAGGTCATTGATGATCAGACAAGAAAAGCCCTTCATAACTGATAGAGGGTTTCACCTTTCCAGCCATATCTCTCAGCTTAGCTTAGACACTCATGGCCAAGGCTCAACAGACTCTCAGTGGTTACCCAGAAGAACCATGTTGATTCCTGGGCCTTGGCATGTGCTATCTACTCCTCCTGGGCTGGGATTTAGCTTAGCTAGTAGAGCACTGCTCTACAGTCCCTGAGGTCCCAAGTTCTATTCCCAGCACCTCAAACATGGGAGAAGGATATGGCAATCTACTCCCGAGGCAATCCTGAAACAATCAGCCATTGAAAATCCTGTAAGGGTTGCTATGAGTCTGACACGACTCTACGGCAACTAACAACAACAACAATCTACTCCTCCTAGAATGTCCCTTCCTTGCCTGCTGAACTTCGTTAAAGACCTTGTAGGCTGAATGGATTCAGTCATCATCTGTTATAGTTCTTTCCATTGCCACCCACACTATTATGTCATTTGTGGTTACATCTCTGTCTTGTCACCTTTGTGGGTCAGGGTCTGGGCAGCATTCATTTTTCTCTTTCCAATGCCTAGCACATAATAATAGGCACTCTATAAATGCTTAAAAAATAAATGAGAAAATAAACATAGAATTAATCTTTATCTTTGATGCTAAGGCTTACATTATATTAGTGCTACAGGCTTACATTATATTGCTAGGATCATTTATGTTGCAAGCAAGATCAACTCAAACTGATTTGAACAAAAAATGAATTTCTTGAATCACGTAAATGAAAAGTCTCAGGAGTTATGGCTTCAGGAGAGGCTTGATTCAGGATCCAAACAATGTGACCAGCAAGCATTTGGCAATTCAGCTTCTTCTAGATGTTGCCTTCAGCCATTGCCTGGCTCCCCCTCATAGGACTAAGGTGGCTAGAGCAACTTCAGAGGTGAAATTTTACACCCTCATTCTATTAATGTCAGAAGAAGGAAGGGCATTTTCTTTTTCCCAGAAGTCTCAACAAAGATCTCTTTGGCTCTGACAGGGTTATATCTTAATCTCTGGTAATTTCTGTGACCAAGGGACTGGCTCAGTTCAGTTGGAGTTTCTCTCTATCCCTTTCTAAACAACAGTGGCAGAGTGGGCTGGGGGTGTGGGGAGGGAAGGGAACAGGTGAATTCCATACAGAGAAATCAAGGTCCTATTTCTGCAGGAAGGGAATATGGATGCTGGCCAGGTAAACAACTGATTTTCACTGTATATATTCAGTCTCTTAATGCAAGAGACAAAATAAACAAAAACATTTCAAAAGGTTTAGCAGCCATCTGTGAGCTATGTTTTTATGAACTAAGCCCAAACCCTAAAGCAAATTATACTTTTACTCTAGAGTTAAAAATTCCTACAGAAACCTCTATTTTATAAATCACACAGTTGGGTCTTTATTGTTAAATATTATTGATATTACAGTAGATGTCAGATGTGTCATTCTTTTCTTTGGTCTGGGTGTATTTTCTCTTGCAATAGTTCATAATTTTATGATTTGGGAAATCATGGTAAGGTCCATGAGTAAAGAATTATAAGTTTCCAGACACAGATCTGTGCCTTAAATTACTGACTGGGGTTTTCATCTTTTTCTTTTTCTATTGCAAGTATTGCCAATTGAGAAGGAAAATGAATCGCAGGTAATATGAAGACATTTTTATCTTTTTAGCAGAAGTATGAAAATTCCTTTCTAGGGAAAGATCAGAGATGTCAAAAAGAGGCATTGGTAAGCATGCTCCTGGGGGTATTGGCAAGCTCTAGTAGAACACATATCCCCAATGCTGGGAGAAGAGAGGGACTTTTAAAATACAATTTAGGAGAGAAGAGGAGTCAAACTCAGCAGAGAGAGGGCGTGACCCGAGAAACAAAGACAGAAGAATTGATCCAACGGGGATTTTAATTTTGTCTAAGATAGAGTATACATTCAGTGATGTGATACTCTTTCTCCATTTCTCTTAGGAAGCCTTTAGTAAAATCAACATCGTCCCATAACCTTTGTTGTAAGGTTTTAGGAAGAATTCCAAGAACTGATGATTTCTTCAAAGTTGCTGCTAAGCAAAAAACAGAAGTTGTTGTAATGATTTCCCACTATCTGGGTTATAGATACTATATTTTGCTTGATTTAAAATGTCACAGCTCTAAGGTAAAAGAAGTAAATTGAACCGGGTGTGGTGGTTCATGCCTCTAATCCTAGCGACTTGGGAGGCTGAGGCAGGAGGATCGCAAGTTCGAGACCAGAGGCAGTCTGCGTAATTTAGTGAGACCCTGTCCCAAAAAGCAAAACAATGGGCTCAGTGGTCCAGCACTTGCAAAGTGTGCAAGCATAAGGCCCTGGATTCAACCCCCAGTACTTAAAAAATGAAAATAAAAAAATGTAAGTTGTCCATACAACATGAAAATGCTTTCTCGTTACATAGGATATAAATATTGTATGATAGCTCTTGCAAGAATAATAGGTACATTATTGTTAACATATTATTAAAGTAAATTATATTATACTAAATGTGAAATTTCTTTTAGACTTAGGCATATTTGATTATCATTCATATTATGTAAAAAAAGAAAAATACATATAAAATGAATAGGTTTATGGATTTGTAAGATTTCCTCACAAAGACCAGCTCTTTTGAATTAATCTGTAATATAGTGTCAATTATTGTTTCCCCCAGAATATGGCCATAATCAAGAATTTTTTATATATATGCATATGTATATGTGTGTGTGCATATATATACACATACACACGTGTATATATGTGTGTGTGTGTGTGTGTGTGTGTGTGTATGTTGTTGTTGTTGTTAGGTGCCGTCAAGTCATGTCTGACTCATAGGGACCCTCATAGGGTTTTCAATGGCAGATTGTTTCGGTATTGCCTTGGGAGTGGGTTGCCACATCCTTCTCCCATTTTGCAGGGCTGGGAATTGAACTCGGGACCTCAGAGACTGCAGAGCGGCGCTCTACCAACTGAGCTAAATCCCAGCCTTCATATGTATATATATATACATATATATATGTATACACGCATATATATGTGTGTGTGTGTGTGTGTGTGTGTGTGTGTGTCATATACTTTTTTTTGTATGCTACTTGGGGGTTTAACCCAGGGCCTTGGACATACTTAGAAAGTACTCTACCACTAAGCTGTACCATTAGCCCATTTTTAAATTTTTTATCTTGAGACAGAGTCTTCCCAAGTTATGCATGCTGCCTTTGGTCTCAAATCTGTGATCTTTCTGCCTCCTCCTCCCAAGTCACTGGGATTACAGGTGTTAGCAACTGCACTTGGTGCAATATTTCTTATGTGTGCAGCAATATGGTCTCTAGGATTTTTTTTAGCCAAAAAAGACTATAACTCCCTAATAATTGAAACCAAAGATACCGAAATGGTTGATGTACTGGACAAAGAGTTCCAAAGCCTAATCACAAAAATCATCAATGACCTCAAAGATGATATTAATAAGCAAATGAATGAACTGAGACTATAACTTCAGGTACAGAATGAGAAATTCAGCAAGGAAATTGAGAATATAAAAGAATAGAAAAGTTGAAAATGAAAAACTTAATCAAATTAAAGACATAGTAGAAAGTAACACCAGTAGTCTAGATCAAACAGAAGAAAGAATATCAGGGATAGAAGACAAAGTCAATGAAATGTTATAGTCAGACATCGATAGAGAAAAAACAAGTGAGCATGACCATAACTTTCAAGAACTATGGAACATGATGCAGAGACCAAACCTAAGAATCCATGGGACAAAAAAGGAGCTGAGATTAAAACTAAAGGCATAGAAAAGCTAATCAATGAAATAATAGCAAGAATTTTCCCAAAGCTAGGGAAAGAAACAGACACCCAAACGCAAGAGGTATTTAGAATCTCAAATAGACATGATCAGAAAAGAACCTTCCCTTGTCATATTATTGTTAAAATCTTAAGAATATAAAGAAAAATATTAGTTAAAAGGTGCAGGAGAAAAACGCCAATTTACCCAAAGGCAAACTTATGAGAACAGAAGACCTCTCATTTGTAATCCTAAAAGCCAAGAAAGCACTGGATGCATGGAAAGTAAATAACTGCCAACAAAGATTACTATATCCAGAAAAGTTATCTTCTAAACTTGATGGAGAAATGAAGGCCTTCCAAGATCAGCACAAACTTACACTATTTCATAACTACTAAGCCAGCATTGAAGAAGATACTTAAAGGAATCCTATACATAGAGGAAAAAGGAAGGGAGGCACAAATACAAGAGCTCAGGAAAGAATAAATTGCATGAGAGGAACACATGAACAAATGAGAACTAAGCAAGTATGTTCAACTTAGGAAACCAGCAAACTCCTAATATGAACAGGGCAGAAAAAAAAGAATAATCAGTATTTGAACCAACTATGAAAAGAATCAATAAAATTATAAGAAATACCAAATTCTTCTCAATAATAGCCCTCAATCTAAATGGTCTTAACTCTCCAGTTAAAAGGGTCAGACTAGCTGATTGGATTAAAATATAGGACCCAGCTATCTGTTGTCTCTCAGAAACACATCTCACTGGCAAAGACACAGAAAGACTGAAAATGGTAAGCGATATAACAAGCAGGAGGAAGCACAAACAAACAAAAAGTGGGTGTTGTAATGATATCTGACAAAGTAGATTTTAAGCCTAAATTAGTCAAAAGAGATAAATAAATCATTACATACTATCAAAGGGAACAATACACCAAGAAGATAAAATGATTGTAAATATTTACATCAAATATTTGTGTGCCCAATTTCATAAAATTTTTGTTGATTTAGCTCAGTTGGTAGAGCACTGCTTTGTGGTCTCTGAGGTACTGAGTTCAATTCCCAACACCACAAAAATGGGAGAAGGACATGGCAACACACTCCTGAGGCAATCCCAAAACAATCAGCCATTGAAAACCCTATAAGGGTTGCTATGAATCAGACATGACTCAATGGCACCTAACAACAACAACAATTTCATAAAACAAACACTACTGAACACAAAGGACAGAGGTCCAGATATGATAATAGTGAGTGACTTCAATACCCTACTCTAACTAATAGATCATCCAAACAAACAAACAAACAAAAATTAATGAAACATCATAGTTAAATTGCAACACAGGTGAAATGGACTTAGCAGATATCTAAAGAAAATATTCCATTTAGCAGCTGTGGCATACACATTCTTTTCAGGTGCCTATGAAACTTTCATTAAGCCACATTTTAGGTCATAAAGCAAGTCTTAAATAAAAAATAGAACCATTTCTTATATCTTATCATATCACAATGGAATAAAACTAGAAATACATAGCAAAAGAAACAACAAAAACTATACAGACACATGGCAACTAAATAACACACTCTTGAAAGATCAGTGGGTCCTCAAACCAGGGAGAAAATTAAAAAAATTCCTAGAATCAAATGAAAGTAGAAACACAGCCTCCCAGTACCACTGGGATACATCAAATGCAGTTCTAAGAGAGAAAATTATAGTTATGAGTGCTTACATCAAAAAATCAGAGAGATCTGAAATAAATAACTTAAAGATGCACATAAAGACATTAGAAAAATAAGAACAAGCCAAACCCCAAATTAGCAGATGGAAAGAAATAATAAAGATCAGGGTGGAAATTAATTAAATGGACACTAAAAGAACAATACAAAGAATTAATGAAACAAAGTGCTGGTTCCTTGAAAATATAAACAAGATTAACAAACAGCCAAACTAACCAAAACAAAGAGAGAAAATATCAAAACTAATAAAATTAGAGATAAAAAAGGGGTCATTAAAATAGCTACCAATGAAATCCAGAAGATTTCTAAGTATTGCAAAGCCTAGAAGAAATGGCTAAAATTTTTAACACACATGGCTTACCAAAATTAAATCAAGAGGTTATAAATAACAGACCTATAATGATCAATGAAACTGAAGCAGTAATAAAACATCTCCCAATAAGAAGAGACAGATCTAATGGATTCACAGCTGAATTCTACCAGCCCTTTAAATAGGAATTAACATGTATGCTCCTCAAACTATTCCACAAACTAGAAAGGGCAGAATATTTCCAAGCTTATCTGACATAGGATTAATATCTAAAGCATATGAAGAACTCAAAAGATGAAGTGTAAACATCCAAATAATCCAATCAATAAGTGGGTAAATAAATTGAACAGATTATCAAAAGAAGTTTAAATGGCCAGTAAATACATGAAGAAATATACAACGTCTGTAGCTATTGTTGTTAGGTGCCATCAAGTCAGTATCTGACTCACAGCGACTCTACATACAAGAGGGGAAACACTATTGTCAGTGCTTCTCTGCTGTTCATAGGGTTTTCAACAGTGGATTGATTTTTGGGAATGGGTTTTTGTGTCTGTCTCCTAAGCCTACAACACTTAGCATTTCCAGGCGGTCTCCCATCCAAGTACTAACCAGGCCCAATCTTGCTTAGCTTCTGAGATCTGACGGATCAGATGCCACAGGGCTATGGCTGCAGGCTCTTTAGCTATTGTTGTTGTTGTTAGGTGCTGTTGAGTCAGTATAAGACTCATAGTGACCTTCTGTACAACAGGGGAAACACTATTGTCAGTGTTTCTCTGCTGTTCATAGGGTTTTCAATGGCAGATTGATTTTTGGAAGGGGGTTGCCAGGTCCTTCTCCCAAGCCTACAGCTTCTGGTGTTCCCAGGTGGTCTCCCATCTAGGTACTAACCAGGCCTGACCCTGCTTAGCTTCAGAGATCTGATGGGATCCGGATGCCACAGGGCTATGACTGCAGGCTTTTAGCTATTAGGGAGATACAAATTGAAGCTACATTGAGACTGCATCTTATTCCAGTCAGAATGGTGAGCATCAACAAAACAAATAATAAATGCTGGAAAGGCTGAGGGGGAAAGGGAACACTTTTATACTGCTAGTGTGATTGTGGCTGGGATTTAGCTCAGTTAGTAGAGAACCGCTCTGCAGGTCCTGAGTTCTCTGAGGTCCTGAGTTCTATTCCCAGCACCACAAAAACGGGAGAAGGACATAGCAATACACACCCGAGGCAATCAATCCCCAAATAGCCATTGAAAGTCCCATGAGGGTCATTATGAGTCGGACACGACTCAAGGGCACCTAACAACAAGTGTGATTGTAAAATAGTACAGGCATTTCTGAAATCAGTTTGGAGGTTCCTCAGAAAACTAAAAATAGAACTACCATATGATCCAGCTATACCACTCTTGGGTATATATCCAAAGGAATCTAAGCCAACATACTATAGAGACATCTGCACTTCCATGTTCATTGCACCAGTGTTCACAGTAGCATTGGTGTGGAATCAGCCTACTTGTCCATCAATAGATAAATGAATAAAGAAAATCATATATATATATATATATATATATATATATATATATATCAGTCATGAAAAAGAATGAATTAATTCCATATGCAGGAAAATGAATGGAACTGGAGATCATCATATTAAGCAAAGTGAAGCAGGCTTAGAAAGACAAATACCACATGTTCTCTCTCATTGTGGAATCTAGATTTGAAAACAACCCCAAAACATGTGAGAGTTGAAAGTAAAAGGGGTACTATTTGAAGTGGAAGGAGCAATGAGAGGTGGTAAAGAGAGGATGAATAAGAGCAAAGTACACAATATAATTACATGAAAATATCATAATGAATCCCATTATATTCTACACTAATTAAAATTTAAAAAGTTAAGGGCAAAGAGAACCCCCTAGCCACTCAGAGAGTTCAACATATGGAATCCATTGTATTAGGTTTATAAATCGGGGCCAAACTCAAAAGTGGGGATACAAACTAGGAGCAAGTCTTCCAAGTTTGTTGTTGTTGTTGTTAGGTGCTGTTGAGTCATGTCTGACTCATAGTGACCCTATGTACAACAGAATGAAACACTCCCTATTCTGTGCCAGGCACATAATATTACTTATATTTAATCCCATTGTTGCAGACATGGTGTCAATCCATCTAGTTGAGGGTTTTCCTTTTTTTCATTGACTTAATACTCTCCCAAACATGATATCTTTCTCTAGGGTTTGGTCCCTCCTGACTACATGACCAAAATACATAACATGTAGTCTAGCCATCCTTGTTTCCAAGGAGCATTCTGGTAGTACTTCTTCTAGGACTGATCTGTTGATTCTTTTGGCAGTCCATGCTGTAGTCAATATTCATCTCCAGCTATTACAATAAGTCAAAAGTATCAATTCTTCTCCTGTCTCCTTTATTCAATGTCCAGCTTTCACAACCATATGATGCCATTGAAAATACCATGGTATGAATCAGGCACACCTTCGTCTTCAATGTGACATCTTTACTTTTCAACACTTTAAAAAAGTCGTTTGCAACAGCTCTGCCCACTACAATATGTCTTTTGATTTCTTGATTGCTGCTTCCATAGGTGTTGATTGTAGAACCAAGTAAAGCAAAATTGTGGACAACTTCTATCTTTTCTGTATTTATCATACTGACCCAGTTGAAGGATTTTTGTTTTGCTGATGTTGAGGTGCAATCCATACTGAAGGCTGTGTTCTTTGCTCTTCATCAGTAAATGTTTCAAATCCTCTTCACTTTTGGCAAGCAGAGTTGTGTCATTTGCATAATATAGGTTGTTAATGAGTCTTCCTCCAATTCTGATGCTGTGTTCTTCTTCGTAAAGTCTAGCTTTTCAGATAATTTGCTCAGCATAGAGATTGAAGAGATATGGTGAAAGGATATGGCCCTGATGCACACTTTTCTTGACTTTAAACTAGGCCATGTTTCCTTGTTCTGTTTGAACGACTACTTCTTGGTCCATGTCCAGATTCCTCATGAGTACATTAAATGTGCTGGTATTCCTATTCTTTGCAACGTTATCCATAATTTGTTATGATCCACACAGTCAAATGAATCTGCATAGTGGATAAAACATAGACACTTTTCTGGTCTTCTTTGCTTTTGGCTAATATCCTTCTGAAATCAGCAGTGATGTCCCTGGTTACACACTATCTTCTGAATCCAGCTTGATTTTTAACTTTAGAAACCTTTATTTTACAAGCCCAGTAAACCCATTTGGACCTGCACAGTAAAACTTAGAGGGCTACACCTGAAAAAATGGGGACTCTTGTTTTCACTAGTGGAAGTCAAGAACATTAGAAAAGTTCTCCATCTTCTTCCTACTTCTTTTATAGTCTTCTACATAGCAAGAAAAAAATAAAATTCCTTGTGTAGAAGCCACTTTTGCCTTTGTACCTCATTAATCCTTAACATAGGGACAAAATTATCTGCTAGTTAAAAATGAAAACAAACAAATGTTTTTAATAAGAGTTTTGAAATTCTAATTAAGTCCAATGGGCTTATTGACTCTACTAGAGTATTCTGAAAAATCTCTCCAAATAATTGCACCGTGTAAATAGCTATAACATCTTTCCATTCACTTGTAACTGAATTCATCTGTAGATTTGAGAGAAGTCTTTTTTTTAAATTAATTAATTTTTTTTTAATGTGTGTGATGCTGAGGATTGAACTCAGTGGGGAGAAGTGGATTTTGAATGCAGAGTGAGGTAGGCAGACCATGTCATCCTGTCTTAGTCCATCCCTGATGATTGTTGCCACATTCCCTGTGGAGGGAGGATATGGCCTGGGGGAATATGGGTGAGTTTAGTTCTTCTTGGATTCACTGTTCATTTGTTTGCCTCATTTTCTTTCAGTGCCTTTGAGATGTCTCAGCTCAGCTTTGCACAGAGCTTTGGGCTTAGAAAACACTTTCCTTTGGCAACTCCCCCAACTGGGGATAGAACGCTGCTTTTGCCTCTGGATTTGGGGATAGAGCTTAAGTCTTCTCCTAGACCAGCTAAATCACTTTAAGAGAACTGCTTCAGCAGGCTTATTTGTGTTCATGAAGAAGAAATTTCATTTCATTAAACTCTACACTTGATTCACTCTCAGCAAGGCCAGGGAAAATGTTATTTGCAATGCTGTCCCCTAACTTTGCTAATGCCACCAATGTTTGATTTATGGCAGCTGTACTTTTGTGAACCTCAAAAGGGCTTTGCTGAGGAATTTCTGCTTCCTATGAAATTAAGGGGTGCGGACAAAGAGCTGCATGACTGTTTGAGTGAGAAATGGAAACTTCTATCCATCATTTGAGCGATGACTGGGGCTTATGGGCCAAGGGAGACTGTTCTTGAAAAGACCACGGAGGCCTTTTGTAACTTTGGTCTCCTCTGTGTTTGTGTGTGCACAAGCACACAGCATATGTTGTATGTGTATAAATCCCAAATCTGAGATTTAAAAAAAAACCTGATAAGCTGATCTTGAATTCTAACCCCAGTTATCTCAGACAGCTGTCAAGGAAGTAGTGAGAACACTTGTGGGATGTAGCACATGGTTTCAGGAAAATTGGACCCCAGACTTCAAGGCCATAATACATTGTCTATTCACAGGGACTTCTGGTTCTGCAGAACCTTAGCTTTATTTTGGACAAGAACCATTCCTGGACTCAGCATTGACAAGTTCCTGACAGATATTAACCTTGAGGCTTTGGAGATGAGAAACGTGAATTCCTAGACAGTTTTAGAAATGCTCAAAACCATATTATTCTTAAAATAAAAACGTAACTTAGTAGGAAGTTTTAAAAATGTGATCTAGCATTCTTCATACTCTTCACTTGCTATTAGATATATGTAAGAGATAGTTTGGGGCTGGGGTTTAGTTCAGTTGGTAGAGTGCTGCTCTGCACTCTCTGAGGCTCCAGGTTTGATCCCCAGCATCACGAAAACAGGAGGACAAGGCAACCCACTTTTGAAACAATCTTGAAACAATCAGCCATTGAAAACCCTTTGAATAGCAGAGAAGTACTGACATAGTGCCAGACATAGCACTCAGAGAGTGTTTTGTTCTATTGTATAGAGGGTTGCTATGAGTCAGACCTGACTTGACAGCACCTAACAACAACAAGAGATAGTTTAAAAATAGGAAACATTTCATTAGCATTTGCCAAAAAATATAGCTTGTAGTAAATATTCGAACACTGGAAAACACCAGCAATATCATTTAGTAGTATGTATTCAAATAATATAATATTTGTCTCTCTTAGCAAGGTAAACAGCACTACATAGAATCAAATGTCAGAATTGCCAATGAAGAACTTATTTTTCTTTTAAAAGTGTTCTTTAAAAAACCCTACTCATAGAATATACAAAATATACTATCTATATAAACTCATTAATATTTATTTTAAAGCACGTATTACTGTAAGCAGTTAGACAGGGCTGCACATGACTACTGACAATGTGGTTAACAACTACATCAGTGGTAAAAATCTTGACCACTTCTCTGCTATGTATCCCTATTCCAATCCTGGAAATGCCAATATTGACTTTTGATTTTCATATGTCATTATTTCCTGGTCATGCTCTCTGCTTGAAGTTGATAGATTCCTTAGAGCCAATAACATCTCCATGTTAACTGTTGTTATTGCTAGGTGCCATCGAGTCAGTGTCCGACTCATAACAACTCTATGTACAGCAGAAGAAACACTATTGTTGTGCTTCTCTGCTATTCATAGGGTTTTCTATGGTTGATTGTTTTTTGGGAGTGAGTTGCCAGGTCCTTCTCCTAAGCCTATAGCACCTGGTGTTGCTAGGCAGTCTTCTATCCAAGTACTAACCGGGCCAGACCCTGCTTAGCTTCTGAGATCTGATGGGATCTGACGCTACAGTGGTATGACTGCAGGCCCGTGTTAATTGCTAAACTTTAATTCTCACTGAAGAATTATAATACTTTATTCCATTTTCTCAACCTGTTTTACTTCAGATATAAGTTTTAGAAAAGCAGAAATTTCCCAGTAAATGCTAAGAAGGAATTATTGCATGGACATAGTCTAGGTTATATTTGCCTTCACTATTGTGCTGAGAATATAGCCTTGTACAGTCAGTTCTGTAGAGTGACATGTGTTTCTGAATATCACTAAGCTATGTGAAACCATACAAGAAAAACCAAAGAAAAATGGGTCTAGTAATACTACCTCAAAATCTTCATCAGTAACACAAGAAACTTGTAAAAATGCTAGCACAATTTTACATACAGTTAAGAAATGGAGACATATGCAAACACTAAAATATATTTGACACTTTGCCTTGAAAAAGACCTGAGGTTTGTCTATGGAACTGGGCATGCAAAGGTTTTGCAGCTTCTGAGCCCCTGTGAAGTGCTGTAAAGAGGGTCATATGAAATCAGATGGGATGTTGTGACACCAGATGTGAGTTGGTATGGTTCATAGCACATGCAGTGAACTGAGGTAATGGACTGACATTTGACACAAATGTGTGTGTGTGTGTGTGTATGTGTGTGTATATATTTATGTATTTCTATGCTGTGTTCAGCTACGTACAGTTTTCTGAAGTATTACAGATAAATGTCTGTATAAGCAAATGTGAAATTCATATTATGCTCAAATTATTGCCTAATATATCAATCCTATTGGAACAAATTCCTATTTTCAAAACAAGTGTTCTAGCAGAATTGATTGTATGTGTAGACTTAATCAAGGTTGCTGACTGAAAGAATTTTTTTTCAGGGTCTTCTCCATTTACTTTCAGGCTATGCTTTGGGTTGGTTAGGAAATGGAGGCATTCCCTTGGTGGAGATATTCATCCTTTCGTGCCTAGCTGGTTTGTGCATATGCTGCTACTATGCTCTTGATTATTTTCTTCTCTTTTCTCCTCAGTTTAGAGGATCAGAGACACCGAGGGACTGGAGAGAAGAAATATATAGCCATATATAGCAAAAGAAGTGACTGTTCTCAGGGTATAATTTGAAAAGAGTCAAAAGTCCTGGTAATGTAAAAACAGGAGTATGGCTAGCCTCCCACTAAAGATTGAATCACCACTATTGGAGAATGAAGCATTGTTTCTCTTGGCTAAAAGAGATATGTGACACTGGAATTGGTACCTTGGTACTGCCCATAGCCATTTATGGGAGCTTCTACTCTAGCTATCTAGCAGTGACAGCAGATTTTAACGACTAAGATAAGGAATAGTAAAATGCTCATCTTTTTCAATTTGGGCTAGGGGTTAGCTTAGTTGGTAGAGTGCTTGCTCTTCACTCTTTGAATCCCTGGGTTCAATCCCCAGCACCACAAAAAATGGGAGAAAGATGTGGCAATCCACTCAGGAAATGATCCTGAAACAATCCTATGTAGGTCCCCATAACTCAGACCTGACTTGACAGCACCTAACAAAAACATACTGCAGTGTATATTTCATGCATTACTCAAAGTAATTTATATCCATATGAGACCATTTTAGAGAGGCAGATAGAAGGAACCAAATAAAATTATATGCATCCTCTCTGATAACATTTCCATGCATCTCCTTCCAGACCAGGAAGAGTATGTTTCAGTGGCAAATGAAGGGAATGAAACAGAACTGATCATGTAGTGACATTTTTTGCTGGTTTCTTTACTCCAGCATTGTCTTCATTCATGAATGAGAGAGCTGAATGAGACCTGGGGGCTGCCAAGCACACAAATGACCCCTTCTGCTCTCTTGATGATTGCTCTTTCTGGTAGAGCTTCACTGTCCTTGATGGGCCAAACCTTCCAACCAGTTATTAGCCTCATCTGGCTTTGAATACAGTTTGGCAACTCAACTTTTAGATTTATCTTCTCAGCTCTTGACTTTGCCTTATGCAATTTACTTGGATAGTCATTGAATTTCATTCATGGCTTTAGGGACTGGCTTCTACTAGCTGCCTAGCTTGTTGATTTAGTGTCTAGGTTTTGAATCATGCTTTCAAACTGGGTAAACTAACCTCTACTACAACTACATTATAATCTACCTGTCTGCCTAACTAGCCAGGTCTACTACCCAACCTTATTGCTGAGGTAGCAAGATGAACCATTTGGATCCAATTACCAGGGAGAGTAGGCCTGCCTTCAGTACCACGGCAAAGGAACCTGCAGAGCCTTAAGATGACACATACAGCCTCCTAAGATTGGTACTGCATGGTTACAGACTCCCTGAAGAATGCTTCTTTAGCTCCAAGTTGGCATTTTGGCTGAGGGTAGGGGGATATGCGGTTTATTATTATTTTTTATTATGCTGTTTGGTGGGTCCATCACCTTAGCAACAATACCCCAATGCCCATTGATCAAACCACCTTGATTTTTTTTTTTTTTGGTCTAAATACTACTGAAACTGGAACTATTTGAGAGATCTGAGCTTTGGACACCTCTAAAAATGGGCCCAAGTCAGCTGAGAGTACTGATAACTACTCTGCTATCTCAACATCTGCTACTCCCTAGATAACCAGCTGTTCCTCTCTTCCTATGATTATGTCTTGTCTGTGCCATGTTCAGACTAGCAGTTCCAGGACTCAAGATATCAGCCTAAACTGAGATAGAGGGAGCAACCACTATATTTGGGCTCAGATCAAATGGGATGGTATTGAGGATACTTTATAATCAGGCTTGGTAGAAATAGTACTTTGGTCAGTAGGCCACAACAAAAAAAATGACAATGATGGCAGTGAAATCTTGTGTTTGTACAGAGTTTTACAGATTACAAAATAAAGTCACTTTCACAACTGCATTTTGTCAACCACCAAAACTGTGGAGTAGACCAAAGAGGAGAAAGTGAAAGGGCTGCTAATTTGACCTATTTTCTGAATTCCAATCCAGTGCTCTCTCCTATCTTAATTGGTCAGAGGGGCAGCAGCTGTATACACTGCTTCTTTCCTATCCTACCTTCTCTATCCTGACCACAGATTAAGCTTGCTGTAGTCATAAGGGGTCTGAGACCTCTCCTCAGGGCTCTTTCTTGGTTTAGTGTCTGAGATAAGCCAAGACATTGGGATTAAAGCCAGTTCAGTGGTGGTTTAACATTTCTTTCGGCATTTGCCTTCCCATTCATCTGACAGCAAGGCTGTGAGTTGCCTCATGGAGGCACCTTGGTGGAGCTGGCCAAAGCCTGGGCCCCTGGAACATAGGATGTGGGACTTGCATGTGTGCCCCAGACTATTGCAGGCCATCCATTCCATTCCCATCTTAGTTCCTTGTCTCAGGGCTCCACAGTTAGGGATTTGTGGCACCTAGAGTCAGTCATATTGATTGGTACCTGTGAGCTTGACTCTGGGGTGCTTCTTCAGAGCCAAAGGTAGTCATGGAGCCCTGGAATCTTCAGAAACAGAAATTATCAGAATGGAAAAGGGCTTTGGTATCTTTATTAGCCCTTGTCATCTCCTGCAGACAGTCTAGCACTCAAACTTCAGTGAAACTTCTGAATTAAAAGAGAAATGGCAATCACCACTATAAGTACAAGAGCTGAGACCTTTAATCGAGGGATTGTGTTGACTGACCTTCTTATGCTGTCAACTTAATCATCTTAGAAACCACCTCTTTTTCTCAGGTGATGAAACTGAAATTCAGAGGGGTGACCAGTTGAAAAACTCATTCCTTATGAGTGTTGTTATCACAATTTGGGCTGAAGCTCTGCTTCTCCAAGTTTGTATTCTTGTCATGACATACAGAAGTGTGCAGCAGAGCTGAAATGAGTGGCAGCAGATGCAAATGCCCTGAAGGATGAAGGATGTGTGGACAGGGTGCCTGGAGTAATAGGGGGAACCAGGAAGTGAGAGGGGGAGAAGTTTAAACACTGCCACTCTCCTTTGAATGGAATTCTCACCCATTAAAGATACATGGTCTATTCTCTTAGTTTACTCTGTGACACTTCATGCACCCAGAGAACTTCCTCCCAGGTCTGTAAACCCAGGGTGATATGGACATGGGACTGTCTTTTCTCACAGTCCGAAGAGTTAGCTGCCTACCATTTATACTTTGTGGACTCTCCCAGGAAGGCAATACTAGTACACAGCATTTTGATAGTGTCTTTACAGTTGTCTTTTTCATTCCATCAATGTGCCCTTACCCAAACATGGGCTCTCTCCACCTCTGATTCTTAATGATCATATCCCCAGTGTGAGCTGAGACACTTTCCAGCACCTACACATGCCAACCATTCACGAGGCCATAATGATGTGTCTGATTATTAAGCAATGGCATCCTAAGGGTTCTGCAAAAATGTCTGCATCTAAAGAAAAAATGATTGTTCTGGGTGACACATGCCTCAGTAATGGGAAGGATTTTTGATAAACTGAATTGCTTGAGTGTAAGAGGGAGGTGAAAAATGGCACATTTACTGTACAACCTTAGGCAATTATCTTAGCCCCTATGAGTCCCAAATAAAATACAGGTAACACCATTAACTTTACAGAGTTGCTAAAAGGACTAACTAAGCAATGATTATAAGGTTGGTTCAAGTCAGTTTGGCATATACTAAGTACTGAATGAACACAGTTCTCTTCTTATACCCTTCTTCTCCTTGATTAAGGTCGTGAATAGCCAGTAATTTTGGAAATTTCAACACATTTAGGAGGACTCTTGGGCTGGCTAAACAGGCAGAGCATAGAGTTGATGATCCTCAACAGCTAACCTCTTCCAACCTTCCTCAGGAGATCTAGCCCCTGTGAAGAATCCTCTGAGCCCCCAGTTTCTGTGCTTCTCCACCAAACCGTGACTGTTTCTCCATTAAGCACAGAGGGCTTCCTTTCCATATGGACATGCAAAAGCCTGGAGGTGGAATGCCACCAACAACTCTGTCCAATCTCTTTCCAAAGCTTCTCCCTGGCCATCCTAACTGTTAATGCAAAGGAGCTAGGGCTTCTTTGTCTCAGATGAAATCAGACATCCAAGGGAGAGAAGTGGGAGATGTAGTATCATAGATGTCAACAGCAAAGGGTATTTATCGAATCTCTGTCCTCTAGGAGTGGACCCGCTCAGACAGACAATGCATTGGCACAGATTTTGATGTCACTTTCCTACTACCACATGTTCATATTCATTTTGACTCAAGTGTGTACTCAGACTCTCACATTGTCTCCCTTATGATCTGTTCTCTTGAAAATGGGAAACACTTCAGGTTTTGAGGAAGATGGGATTCAAAGGGAGGAAGCAGAACCCACATTTAATGCAGGTGGGATTTGGAACAGTACTGAGGAACATTTCAGGATTTTAGCAAACATGTACTGTGTGTTTTTCTTATAAATTTGTTTAGTTCCAACAACACTATGAGCCAAAGTATGTCTGGCTCATTACTTGAATTTTGGAACTAAGATTTGGTCATGTGAAGGAAGTTTTCCAGGGTCTTACTACTTGTCAGCATCAATGGGTGCTGGTAACCAAACTCAGCTCTAACACTGTCTATTCCTCTATACAGGAACTTTGGCTGTCATGCTGTCACTGGAGAGGTTGTTCTGAAATCTCCAGGAAATGAAATTGCTGCCATTTTCACCAACCATGTGTTTGACACTGTTGTTGTTAGGTGCCATCGAGTTGGTATCTGACTCATAGTGACCCTCATAGGGTTTTCAATGGATGACTGTTTCGGGATTGCCTTGGGAATGGATTGCCAGGCCCTTCTCCCATTTTTGCGGTGCTGGGAATTGAACTCAGGTCCCCAGAGACTGCAGCGCAGTGCTCTACCATTAATGCACTGAACATACATTAATGGGGCCTATGGACTTCTGGGAGCTTTCCTGATGAGGTTGTCTGTTGTTTTCTCAGTGAAGATTTCTGCCTCCAGAGTACCCCGGGGAACTTTTCTCTTCATTACTTGGGTAGGGACCTTCTTATGTTCTTGGAACAATGAGTTTGTTCTGGATAATGGGATGTCCATTGAGGTTAAGAACAAATGCATCCACTGACTCCTCACCTTGCCTCTTAGCTACTGACTAGAAGACAGGGAAGGCATTCAAAGCATCCCTTGTGCTTCAGATGCTGATGAAAGGCCAGTAGCTAGAGAAAGCAAGCACTGGAAGTGGGTGAAGATTTTGCCCAGGGCTCCTTCTCTACCTGGTCTTTCTGATGAGCCCCGGTGACTGAGGTCATGTAACACTGACTGTGGGAGCCATAAGAGGTGTCCAAGTTTAGTGAGCCTCCCTGTCAACAAGCCTCTGGCAAGTCTAGAGATTCCTCAAAACTCTAAAAATAGAGCTATCCTATGATCCAGCTGTACAAATCTGGGTATATATCACAATAGCAAAGCTATGGAATCAGCCTAGGTATCCATCAACAGATGTATGAATAAAGAAAATATGGCATTTATACACAGTGGAGGTATTATTCAGCCACAAAGAAGAATGAAATCCTGTCTTTGCAGAAAAATGATAGAATCAGAGGACATTATGTTAAGAGAAGTAAGCCAGACATTTCTCTCAAATGTATAAACTTAAAAGAAAAATGACCTGAATGTAGAAAAGGGAACCTTAGGGACTGGGAAGGACGGAGAGAAAATATAGAAGGGAGGGTGGACGTGATCAGTGCATGACATATGTGTGTATGGAAATGTCACAGTGAAATCAATTAATATGTACAATTAATATGTCAATAAAACAAAATTTTAGGAATAATTTTGGATTTAGCTGTAAGTAGTTTACTTAGGAGGTAACCTCATGAAGCACCATGAGGAAGTAAAGGTATGAGACAGAGGACAAAAGTCAATAAAAGGTGCACTAATGAGTGGGTTACCATTGTAGACAACTGGATTTGAACCCCACTGAGAACTCTCTGAAAGTCAATGCAAAAAACTACTTATGGTTTTCGTCTTAAGGGGTGAAAAGCTGAAGTATTTACACACACATTCTCATCTCTCCTTGTTGCCTAGGGTGCTAATGTCTCAGAACTCCTGGTCTGCTTTGCACAGAGGCTGAATATGTTTCCATGGTCAGAAGAAATAAATAATGCTATCTGTCAGAGACAAAGAAAGCCATACACTATAAAGGAAGTATCTACGGTGATTGCTGGGGAAAGCCAAGGTTATGGTCAAGGGGTTATAGGTAAACCATCATCAGCATTTGCTGAATTTGGTGAGAATATGTGCTAGAAAGAAGAATAGAAAGGCTATAGAGTAATAGTTGGAGGTTGGAGTTGTTGAATAGAAGGTGGTCAGGAAATGGATCTGTGATGAGGTGACAGTGGAGTGAAGACCTGAAGGAGGAGAAAGAATAAGAAATGCCTACATTTTGAGGAAGATCATTCCAGGCAAAAGGAACAGTGTATGAAAGGACTCAAAAACAAAAGCAGGTTTGAATTTAATTTAAGGGTAGATGCAATAGTATTTGCTGATGGAGTAGATGTGGGGTGTCACAGAGTGACGTAAAAAAGTATCCTAGGGGTTTGGGACAGAACATCAGTGAAAACGGAGCTGCCATTTATTGAGATGATGAAGTGCAAGAAGAATACTTGGGGGGTGTATTAAAAATATGACTTCAGACATGCTAAGTTTGAGATAACTTTTAGACATCCAAGTAAGATATTGAGACAACAGTTACTAATTTGTCTGGAGTTCAAAGTAGAAGTTAGTTTTGAAGAACTAATTTGGGAATTATCAATGTATAGATTGTATTTAGACACAAAGGACTGAATGAGACCTCCTAGGATATAGGTGTAGATAAAACAAAGAGATTTGAGGGCTAAGCAATAGAGTATTTTAAACTGTAAAGGCCAAGAATGTGAGGTTGTTGTTGCTAGGTGCTGTTGAGTCAGTGTCCAACTCATAGTGACCCTACGTACATGAGACAAAACACTATTGTTGTGCTTCTCTGCTATTCATAGGGTTTTCAATGGCTGATTGTGTTTTGGGAGTGGGTTGCTGGGTCCTTCTCCCAAGCCTACAGCACCTGGTGTTCCCAAGCGGTCTCCCATCCAAGTACTAACCAGGTCTGACCCTGTTTAGCTTCAGAGAGCTAATGAAATTGGACGCCACAGTGGTATTGCTGCAGGCAAGAAGATAAGGAGAAACCTCTGAAGTATCTGAAATTCAAGAGAAACAGCACTGTTCCCTGGTTTAGGTGAAGAAAGTACTTTGAAAGGGCTGTGTTAAATGCACAGGAAAAGCTGAGCTGAGTTGGAACTGAATGATGTTGACTTTCATCTTGGAAATACACGATGAGAAGTGCTAGGTTCCATGATGTAATATAGTTGAAGGGCAGGGGGCATTCCTGTTTGGCTTTAGAGAAAGGCTGAGTTGAGAGAATATTTTAGGGTGTTGATCCCGACAGATATGTGTAGTGGGCTGCCCAGGTCATTCAGAAATGAGTAAGACAGTCAAAAACTTCAAAGGGAGATTTTGAGTCCAAGACTTGCTCCAGGATCAATGCACATGCTAGTTGGTGCTGTGAAGATGTCTGTCTTAGTACAAAGATTCTAATCTTCATTAATGATTCAGATTTAAAAATCAATAAAATAAAAGAACCAAAACTATATAGATTTGTATATGCAAATAAATTTAAAGTAAAAGAAAACTATACCTCAAAAGGATAAATTTTATTCTGTCTAAAATATAACTCAATAAATCTGACTTTAAAAATTATCAGTTAATTCTTCTCATAGGTAGACCACTCCAAATCACCTCTCCCACTGTGGGTTTGGCTACTACACATCTGGGCTGAATTATATATAACATGCCACTAACCCTGTTCTAAATTGATTTCTCTCATTATTAAGAATAATTTATCATCACAATGGCCTTGAAAAAAAAAACTGGTTACTTAAAAAAAATTTTTTTTTTTTGCAGTACTTAGGGATTGCACCCAGAGCTTCACACATGCTTTTGCAAATGCTCCACCACTGGTCTGCACTCCCAGCCATTTATTTTATTTTTAAAAAATTTTGAGTCAAGGTCTCAGTAAGTTATGCAGTCTCTCTCTGGTGTTGACTTTGTGATCCTCTTGTCTTCCTCTCCTGAGTTGCTGGGATTACAGGAGGGCACCATCACACCTTGCTTGTTTGTTTTTTAATTTGTTTGTTTTAAGGCAGGGTCTAGCTGTGTATCCCAGGGTGGCCTTGAACTCGTAATCCTGCCCCAGCCATTTTAGTACTGGGATTACCAGTGTGTGCCACCATGACAGCAACAATTAGTTTCTTTTTCTGCTTTTTCTTGTTCTAATTTATTCTGTAGACTATTGTCAGTCTCAAAAAAATCCTGGTCAAGAATTGACAATAGTTCTTAATTTTAAAAGTAAACTCTTTTGTTTTTCTTTCAGGCTCTCTAAAATCTACCTCTGGCCTAACTATCTCATGGTATTTTCTCAAAATTTATACTTCTATTTAACCCAGCTCACTCTGCTATGTAACAAATGTGCCTTAGTCAGTTTCAGTTCCCAGATTTTCTGAAACTTTTACTCCAAATTCATGCCTTTTTTCCTTTTATATGTTTTAATTCTCTGTCTGAATTTATAATAAAAAATCAAAGAGACTTGGTTTGAACTCTCTTTGCTTTAGTTTCCTCGTCTGTAAAATGAGAGTAATAATACCATCCACACAGTGGATTGCTGTGAATTGATTAGCTGTAAACCGTAGAATGTGGTCTGTTACTGACCTTCTCCAATTTCACCCCAGAGAGATTTCCACATGATAGAGCTTAACAAAACTAGTTCACTCCTCTAGTACCACTCCTGTTTTATTGGATCATATCCAGCAGATTTCTACAGTAATTTTTATCTGTAAGGACAATTTTCAGTTGTATTCCATTTTATTGTGCATATAGTAGCTTTTATGTCAACTTGTAAAGTTCAATTATTAAACTAAACACTACTATACCACTGTGTTCAAGTTATTGATTTGTTTGCTTAATGAAACTATAGATTTCTTGAAGGCAGGGATCATCTCTTATACTTCTTTTTTTATCTTGGCTCAGTACACATTACTAAGTACCTGGTGGCTGTAAAGACTTTCAATGACTGACTAAGTATGTTATCAAAATGACTCTCTTCATTTTACTCAGATACTTCAGAGATGGTCGACTGTTAGTATGAATTGCCTCCAAGATGATTTCTAATGTTGATGTCCTGGGTTCTTTAAAAAACAATATATATACTGTACCTGACTTTTTAGCCCCCTAAAGCTATTGAAAGGATGTTAGATTCAAGAATATATATTGCTGCTGTTGTTAGGTGCCGTTGACTTTTGTCCGACTCATAGCAACCCTTTACAGGGTTTTCAATGGCTGATTGTTTGGGGATTGCCTTGGGAGTGGATTGCAACATCCTCTCCCATTTTTGCAGTGCTGGGAATTGAACCCAGGACCTCAGAGACTGCAGAGCAGCACTCTACCAACTGAGCTAAATCCCAGCCCCAAGAATATATAGTATTTATATATCATGATTTTGGTAATAAATTATATTATCGTTTATGACTTTAATAGTAAAAGAGTATTTTTGCTTTGCTTTGTCTTGGTAAAATGAAACCATTGATTATGGTAGCAAAATGTTATAATAAAGCATAGGATTTGAAAAGATACTTGGGTTCAAATTTCAACCCAACCCTTCACTGGTAGGATGACTTTAGGCAGAATACTGAATTTCTCTGGGCCTTAGCTTTTCCATAGTTAAAAAGGAAGTAAAAATTCATATGCCTTGGTTTGTTTATGTTGAATAAGATACCATATGAAAGTATTTAGCAAAACGTCTGGAAACAGACATAGAGTCCATGTTTGATTATATTCTTCCTTCTGTTTCCTTTAAACTGCACCTAGTGAAGATCAAGGATCAAAAGGAGTCATTGTATAAAAGTACTTTGAAAACTAGAGTTCTGAACACATGTAAGGCATTACCATTGTTATTGTAAGCAGTGAAGACAAACTAAGATCAGAGCACTCTGCTCTTTAGAAGGACAGTCTCCCCAGGAGGCTATCAGCAAAATTGCAGATCTTTCCAAAGACTCCTAGATCAGATCCTACCATGTTCCTGAGTGAGGGGTGACCCGTGGCTGACTGCCATTTGTCTTCCTCCAGAGAACTCCACCGCCCAAAGAAGTTTCCAGAGAATAACATATTAAATTATGAATGTCATAGCTATTCTATTATTCCTTAATATATAAGACAATAAAGTCCTTTATCTCTCTCCTTTTTACTTGTCCCTATGCCTTTATTCCTTTTTTAATCCCCTTGTCTTTGATTAGAATTGATGAAGAAAATATTGGTAAATGTTGATTTTCCTCTCCGACTCTGGGGTATGCTTCTCTATCAAAAGGGAATTCAAAGACAAAGTTATCATGAAGTGACCTTGTCACGCTTTCTGCTATTGTCCACAACATTTCCCTCTTCCAAACTGTTATATTAAAGAGAGTGCCCATTAAATGATTTCCTTTTGTCAGATGGATTATATTTTACAATGGAGCCAAGTTCTATCCTCATTATAAGTCCCTAGGCCTGTGCCAGCAAAATGTCGGCACTTTTCCCCCACAGCAGTTGAAACAGCAGAGGAAGGTCACTTAATGACAATCTGGGAGGGAAGGAGTATAGCTTTTAGCCAATGGCCTTCGATTCTTGAATGTCAGTAGGGTGTTTCTTTTCAACTCAGGGTTTCTGCTCTTCATGAAGGAGGGATTAAAAAATGTGCTGCCATCAAAGTGTCTCAGGACAACAAACAGCCAACAAATCTTAAACTAAAGTGATGTTGAACTGACCCACACGGACCTGAAAATTGTCCCACCCTGGGGATCCTGGGGGATCAAGACATCCATCATCCACATGCTGTGTTCTTATGCTGTGATTGCACCTCCAGGTCACTGTGGCCAGGTTCCCTAATGAAGAGGAAATGATCCCATCCATTGACCAGATGTTTGGCAGGGGGTAGACTAAACATCTGGTTGATTGAATGGTTTTCTCTCTAGCCAGATGTTTGTTATCAACATCATATGAGTAGACTCTTTAAAAGGGAATTCTCCTGAGGCCTCCATCACATATAGTTTATGGAAGTTTTTTATATTAATATATTTTTTTGATTCTGCCATGGGGTCCTGCTTGCTTTACTTACTGTGTGATTTGCTTTACTTACTCTGTAATTTCTTCACATTTTTACCAATTGCCCGTCCCTTTCCTACAAAGACATCCCTAGCAGATTTGCTGGTAGAAGTTGTAGCAGTGCATAAATGTATGAGCATCAATCAGATATTTGGATATCTTTACATAGCATAAAACATTTTACAAATTTTCCTTGCATTGAACTTTCTTGTAAGCATCATCTAGGTAGCATGTACTACTTATCACTAAACATTTGGGACTCAAGATATGATATGATGACTTGGTGTTAGCATGGCAGTGCCCTTGCTACCATCTTCTTCTATTTATCCAGAGGATTCTGTGTCTGAAAGAAAGCCTCTTGGTAGCACTTGGGACCTGAAACAGTGCAGGGTGGAACTGGTAGTGTGCTGTGGGAAAAAGAGCACTGGATTAGGAGTTGGCATTTGAACTCTAGACCCAGTTCATTCATTGTCTCTAAGTGCGTTACATATCAGTTCCTGATCCCCATTTCCTGACCTGAAAAATGATAAATACAATGGGGACTTGCAAATCATCTTTTAGAGCTAAAAATTGGCAATATGCTAAAAACTAGGGGGTGATAAATGAGATATAATCAATGTCATGATACTGAATTCACACTGCTGCCTAAGGAAAGAATTCCATACAGGTAAAAAAAGACATTGCATAAAGAATTAATACTTCTACTTACTTCCAAGTATTCCTAGGATGGTAATTTATCAAATATAATACTTCCATTAATAACCTATATTGAATTACCTTAGGAAAGCAAATATAAGTAAGTATGGTTTGGGAATAGATATATGAGTAAACACTGAAAAAGATAGTTACTATCTACTGCCATAGGAAGAGGGGTCTCGATGTGGGCACTGAGGGGGAAGGGGTAAAAAGTGAGGAAGAGAACCTGGGAAGAAGATGGAAGGGCCTTGGGGATTAACTTTACCAATATTATAATTTTGTCAAGAACATGATCTTTCTCTCCTAAATTCTGCTGGATCACAGTGTCTCCAAGTCAATAGAGTCAAACACTATAAAAAGATCCAGGCATTCATTAGATATCAAAATAGCTTAACTCAGCCATTACCTCATCTTCTGAAACTGAAAATGACCATGTACACCTCTGAGCCAATACACTCTTGGAAGCTCTCATTGAAAGTTTGTGTCTTTAGCTAAGATGTAATTTTCAAAAAAAAATTGAATGAAGGAATGGAGATTTTACTCTAGTTATGTTTCTTTTTCCATGACCTTTACCACTTCTGGAAGAGATAAAAATGAAAGTATTTTAGAGAAAATAAATAAATCTGTGGGTGGGTATTGGTTAGTAATGTATTCCATATGAAATTTTTGAACTCCTTGGTTTGTTGTTAAGCCTTTTGAAAGCATTTTTACATTTATGAAATGCTTAGCTCATCATTTAGACAGTGGATAGTTATTATCAGCATTAGTTTACTCTTAAGCTCACAGAACCATTAAACAAAACACCCCCAAATTAAAGTGGCCTCCAAAAATCAGGCTGTAAACTTTAGCTGTAAACTGTGTCGCTAATATATATTTAATAAAAACCATACAGTGAGCATTGGCCATGTTTTTCTTATGCTAAACAAATTTGTTTTCTTGCCTCTCTTTTGGGAAGCCTGGAGTTTTTTTCTTTCATGGGTCTGGAATATTCTACTGAGATTTTTCACTTCTTCTCCATCCCTCTTTCCTTTTACCTAATCCAGAAGTAGTCTAGGGAGAAGGATCACAGCTAGAGTAAAATCTCCATTGGTTCATTTAGAAACATTTTTCTTTTGAGAATCGTATCTTAGCTGTGTCTGCAGCCATAGAATGCTAGCATCTGATCCTGCCTGATCTTAGAAGCTAAGCAGAGTTGGCCTGGTTAGTCCTTGGATGAGAGACGGCCTGGGAATACCAAGTACTGGAGGCTAGGAAGAAGTACATGGTAATCCATTCCCAAAACAATCTGCCATCAAAAAATCTTGTTCTGTTGTTCATAGGGTTGCTACGACTCAACTCGTTGGCACCTAAACAACAACAACAACAACAACAACAATAACAACAACAACATCTTAGCTGAAGATGCAAACTCTCAATGAAAGCATCCAAGAGAGCTTTTTATCAAGACAGACAGTGCCCAGGAAAGGCTAGAGGGAGGATATGGATGATCTTCTCCATGTAAGAGGGACTGCCATAGCTTGGGTTAAGGGCAGTTCTATCTGGAGACTCAGAGCCAAGGTCACCCTTCAGAGGTCCCCTGGTCCTCTCGTTCCACAGCAGTAGCCAAGAACTACTCTAACATATGTGACATAAAAGTCCATATGGTTTCAATTTCCTTTACTACATCACTGTTTTTGCTTTATTTGTGCACAGACCTGCCTTACTCAAAATTCCTGCTCTGCTGGGCTCCTTCTGCTACAGAGTTAGGGATGGGGGAGGTTAAAAAAAAAACACTGCGATGGAAGAGAGCTCAAACAGTTCATTCTGTTTAATAAAATCCATTCCATTGTGGTCCTAATTTTATCAAGTAATACAAGTCAACATTAGACCTTAATGAGAGAAGGTTTCCAATTAGATATAATCTAACACTGGTCCTGCTTCTCAGTCACCTTCAATTGTCAGTGATAAAAAAGGACAGTTCAATATGATATGGATCATTCACTCCAAATCTCCACAACTCATTTATGACAAACACAACTAACAGAGCATGGGGAACTGCAGAATTGTTTTTCATTATCCTGGCACATTGGCTTCCAACTATAGCTATAATGATCTTCAGTGGTTTTCCATGCTGCACATTTTTAATGAATGGTCTAAGAAGTGATGGCAACCAGAATTCTTGCTGAAAACCTATGCAGTCATTTTGTTTTTGGAAGAACAAATGGATGTTCAGAAGACAGAGAAGAGAAAAATTTTTAAAAGAATAAGCAATTATTTTTATAAGTGGCATGGGTTCTGATGGAAGATGTAGTACCCATCCTAGCAGTACTTGGGGAGGAAGAGGAAATTGGAGAGACCAGACTCGAGAGTAGTAAACCATGGAGAACATTGGAGGTGACCACACACACAAATTATATTGTAATGTGATAGGTGCCATGGTTTCTATGTGTAGAACCCAACTCCATGGTACCTAACAAGAACAACAACAAAGTAATGTGATAAACCAGAGTTTTATGAAGATTAGTGTCTGAATCAACATAATTCTGATTTGGTGAGTAGGGCCAAGTACCAGAATTTTTGGGAAGTAATGCTATTTAAAGATAGGTACATGTCACTATTTCAGGTTAAGGTCCAGCCAGAATCTCTTAAGTAGGTGAGGATGTGGAGATGGAAACAAATCCCAAGGAACTGAAGATGCCAATTCTAGGATGATTAAGACCCAACCAATCAAGCAGGCTGGGGTTCATTTGATATTTATTTATTTATTTATTTATTTATTTATTTATTTATTTATTGCAGTACTGGAGGGTTGAACCCAGGGTCTTGTTCATGCTAGGAAAGTGCTCTACTGAGCTGTACTCCTTATCCCTTTTTAAAAAAACGTTTGAGACAGGACCTTGCTAAGTTGCATAGGCTGCTTCTGCCCTCAACCTTGGGATCCTCCTGCCTTAGCCTCATTGTTGGGATTACAAGCATTTACCATGGTGCCTGCCATTTATTCATATATTGGATATATAAATTAATGGAGTTTAATAAATAAGCTTTATTCATTTAAATATTTATTGAACACTTACTGTATGGCAGACACAGTGCCACTTGGTTACAGGTAGTAAGCAAGATAGACACTGTCCGTGGGAAGGGAGGAGTAAGCAAGAATTCAGAGTCCAAGCTATGGGCAAGGGCAGTAGGAGCTGTGGAAGTTTAGTGTGTGCATGGGCTTCAGTAGACTTTACCATTTTTTTTCTTCACTTAGCAGGTATATTGCCAATTCTCAGTGCTATTATTTTGGTTACCACAAGTCATCATCTCATCAACTACATCTCAATAACAAAACCACATAGGTATTAGGATGCAGGGCTGGGCAATAGCTGACCAAGGAAACAGGATCTAGAAGAGCATGAATATAGAAAACAAGGCAATGTAGGCCCAAACAAGACAGGCATCTCAGATATTAGTCAGTATGATAAAGCCATAGATTTGGAACTCAAACTAACAATCTAGGTGACAAGAAGGGACAATGATGTGATGTGATCTAGCCTTTACCTTTGAGTTAAGGGCTTTCTTTTTTCTTGCCCATGCTGGCCTTGAACTTACAATTCTCCTCCTTTAGCCTCCCAAGTGCTGGGATTATAAGCATGCCCCACAACTCTTGGCTGTCAAGGGGCTTCTTATATGCTCTTTGTTGGTGCAGACACTGGTAGGACTAGTCTTACCCAGTTCTTCATGTGGAAACAGGCCACACATGTCTACTTCCCATGAGGCTGCTATGTTTAATTATGTCATTAATTTAGAGGCACTTTTATAAGGTCAATTCTAAGTTCCCATTTGGTTGAGCTCTAATGCCTTGCATAGAACAAAAGAGTCAACACCCTGATAGCCCAGTACTCTTATTAAACACAAATCCACAGCCCTAGTCTTCATGATGAATGGAAATCAATACCATATTTTGTAGTTCCAGGATTACAAAACAAGTGATGGAAAAGACCTCCACAGGCTTGTGCTCCATCCCCTGTGTATCCATGGAACATGCATCCTATGTCATTATCTAACATTTTGGACATTTTGGTCCAATCATTTTTTATTAGCAATTTTTAACATACAATTTAATGAGTCTCATTATGATATTTATATACATGTATTTCATCATATGTTGTTCATATTCACTTCCCCCTTACCCTCTCATGACCCTCCATCCTCAGCTCCCCCTCTCCACCAATGGTTTCCTTTCTACTTGCATGCCTGAGTCTGTCTATCTATCTATCTATCTATCTATCTATCTATCTATCTATCTACATCCCAATTTTTCCATAAATTGAATCAGATTTTAAATGTTCTATATTATAGACTGCCTCTGGCCAAGGAAAATAAATCTGAAAAATAGTAAATCTCAATTTTACTATTTATTTGTGTTCAAGTTTGATTTTTCCACTTTCTTCACTGTTAGGTGTTATTGAGTTGAGTCGGACTCATAGTGACCCTATGTACAGCAGAGCAAAAGACTCCTGATTCTGTCCCATTAATCCTAATGTTGTTAGCTTTTTGCCTTCTTGCTTTAAAAATTTTTTTTGCATCCTCTATAGCATTTGTATCCTTCAAATATTTATAGACTTCCTTGTTTTTCCTCAGTTATTAGCCAAGTCATGCATATTTAGCACTTTAAATCTTCTAGACTGTTTTCATAAATCAATTCCCACATTGCTGATGTTATTTTTGCCCATCTGCCTATATGATGTATATTTTTCTTATTTAGAGTGTTCAAAACTATATCTGTTTATTCTATTGCAAGTGTCACTATTATTGCAAATATCTGAATGAAAATCCTTCTTCCTTATTGAACATTAGAGGCATCTCTGGACACTTCTTGACACATTTCAGAACTAAACTGGACCTATTTAATCCCCATTTCCTCTCAACACCATCTAGGAGGTAACAGGCTATGGAGAAAAGATTGATAGCTAGCCTTTAGGTTCAAGTACTTGCTTTGCCAATAATTAACCATATTCTCTTGGAGAAAATTTTCCCTCTCCAAGCCTCAGTTTCCCAATATGTAAAAGGGGGAGCTATTGAATTCTGAAATTGTATGATGGTTCTGGCTTCATGAGTTAAACATGTGTAGAAATAAGTTCCCTATTTTCACTTCCAGATTTCCCTCCGAAGATGGGAGTTGTAGTTCCTCTCTTGTTCTCCTTACTGAATTATCTTGAGGCTTAAATGAAACCATGTATGTGAAAGTGCTTTTAAAATTATAAAATGCTATGGAAACCTAAGGCATTGTCATTGATATTTTTGCTAAGATAATTACGAGTGTCACTTTTACTTCTACACCCAAAATCCTGTGATAACCATTTCTTGACTTTTAGGTTGAAAGTCACTTCTTATGCTATTAGTTGCTCTACCCAGTCTCCTGGTTCATGGAGTGGCATTATATGTTACTGAACTCTTTAGGCCTGCAGTGGTAGCCCTGTGGCATCCGATCCCGTCAGATCTCGGAAGCTAAGCAGGGTCGGGCCTGGTTAGTACCTGGATGGGAGACTGCCAGGGAACACCAGAAGCTGTAGGCTTGGGAGAAGGACCTGGCAACCCCCTCCCAAAAATCAATCTGCCATTGAAAACCCTATGAACAGCACAGAAGCACTGACAATAGTGTTTCCCCTGTTGAACAGAGGGTCGCTATGAGTCGGATACTGACTCGACGGCACCTAACAACAACAACAACAACAACAACAACAAACTCTTTAAGGGCATAGAATAGTTTGCTATTCCTTTATTTATTGGTGATGACAAATATGCTTTCATTTTCGTAGCTTGTACATTTTGATTTTATGATCAAGGTTTATTTTACTTCATCTAATCACTGATAGGGGCTTGGGCTTAGCTCAGTTGGTAAAGTGCTGCTCTACTGAGGAGTCCTGGGTTCAATCTTCAGTGTCACACAAATGGAAGAAGGGCATGGCAATCCATCCCTGAAAAAATCCCTTAACAATCAGCCATTGAAAACCTTATGAGAGTTGCTATGAGTTGGACCCCACTTGATGACATCTAATAAAAACAATCACTGATATTTTAGGTTATTGGTTGCTAGGGAAGTAGCATGCATTTCCCTTCTAAATTAGACCCCCATATACTTTTAGCAGACAGTCTGCCTTCTTTATTTGTCCTCAATTATTTTACCACCATCTCCTAAAAAAACAGCTGAAATTTTCACTAATGTGCTATTTACTCCTTCTTTAAGATTACTAACAGAACTGATTAAAGTGTTAGGAAAGAATAAGAACTGTGAAGGCTAATTGACCCAGAAATGCTAGTCTGAAGAAGAGACCCCTGTGTAGGGACTTTTTAAAAATCAGAACATTAAGCTGAGAAGATGGCATGCTAGAGTGGAAAATATAAGAAGGATGAAAACTCAGATCTTCCAATGCCAAATAATATCCTCTCTTTGTTGCTGTATCTCCTTAATTATGGTTCCCATTTGCCTTCATCTGTGTCAGTAATCTTAATTATCTTTGATAGCCTTTCCACAGTTGACTATTCCATGGAATTTTGCATGTAGAAACTAAGCTTCTTTGGGTCAGCAAATTTTAACTTGAAAAGAATAATGATGGACTCTGGCACAGAAATAAATCTGGAGAGGATATCTCTTGTTAGTTTTTTTTATAATCTCTCTAATAATGTTCACAAGAAAATGTTCATTACATTTACACATGCATAAAGCTGGCTTGGCAATGGTGCTTCTTAAATGAGAACTTCTCCAAATGTTACCATGCCTGAAATTATTAATAATAATCACATTTGATACCTCTTCTGCTCTATTCTAATGTGTTCGATATGTTTTGTAAATAAAAGTCCTAACCCATTTATATGTTTCTCCTGAGAATCTAGTTTTAAAAAAAGAAAAGAAAATGCATTATCCTACTAAAGGATAGTACTTTGAAGAATGCAAACCTTGAATCTTAGAAATTCTAGTTTTAAAAAGGAAGCATGGTTGGGTTGCATCATAGCATTATGATTAAGATTAGTTGAAATTATAAAATATTAAACCAATGTGGTTGTCTTCATCATAAATTTGCTATTATCATTATTTGCATTTAGATGATTTTTTTCTTTTCCTTTTTCTTTTTCTTTTTTTCTTTTTGTGGAACTTAGCAGTTAAACCTAGGGCCTGGAACATACTTTGCAAATGTCCTACTACTGGACTGCACCCCTAGTCTATTTTATATTTTTTTATTTAGAGACCAGGTCTCGCTAAGTTTCACAGACTCCTTATGATCTTGAGCTTGTTGTCCTCCTGGCTCATCCTCTTTGGTAGCTGAAATTAAAGGTGTGTGCTGTGGTACTCAGCTGCACTTAGACAGTTTGAGCAAGAAAGTAGCTTAGTATGTTGGCAATTAAACAGGAAAATAAACCAAAATATAACATAGCTAATATGTACTTTTGGACAATAAACATAGGAAGATCTTTCATTTGGATGATCAAGAAGTCAGAGTTGAAAAGATGGTTTAAAGTCTTACCAGAAAAGCTAGGAACCCTGAAATAATTCTTGTCTAGAGGCTAACAATTAAAGTTATTTGATACAGCTAAATCTATCAATAATAAACATATTCCAGGAAGTTTGCCTCAAAATACATTTGCATATGAAGTTTGAATGAAAATAGTTCTTTTAATGGTAACTGGTAATAATGGCACACTAGGTAGGCAACATAGAAGTTGTATTAAAAGTATTATAGATCATTAAATTTTGGTATATATGGTATCAGTATTCACATATACTCTTAAAGTAATAAATAATTACATGGTAGTTTACACTGATGACTTCATGTGCTCTGTGCCAAGTGCTTTGTTGTAACAAATTATTTAATTCCCATAATAACCCTAAATCTATCCTCTATCATAATGCCCATGCTTCAAAAGAGGAAATGCAGGCACAGAGATGTTAAGTAACAAATTCAAG
The DNA here is from genome assembly GCA_007922755.1 of Pedetes capensis. Classification (NCBI taxonomy): domain Eukaryota; kingdom Metazoa; phylum Chordata; class Mammalia; order Rodentia; family Pedetidae; genus Pedetes; species Pedetes capensis. Next base: position 134,510 of record VMDO01001191.1, on the reverse strand, counting down.
GTCTTATATTTATTAAGTTGTGGAGCCAGAATTTATAGCCTAGGCAGACTGACCATATAGCCCACACACTTGACTAGTAAACCATGATGGATAGATCTAGGTTTTAAAGTTTATACAATTGGAAACCCCTCTTTAAGAAAAATATGAGTATTATTAGTAGAAAAAGGAAAGAGGCCCTCTTAGGACCTTAAAAATTTAAGCCTCATTAGATTCAGAGTAAATCAACATTGTCGCTACTTTGTGTGCCATTTTGATTGAGTTAAATTTTTGGAGAAATAACCTTGACATTATTTGCTTTATTGAACCATGAATTTCTCCCTATGTAGATAGTTAATAATTGAGATCTCATGTTCTAACATTTAATAACAGAAAATTTCATTTCATATTTCAAAAATTATAGCATGTTTTTGGAAGGAAGTAAATAACTTTGAAAGTGTTTTGTAGATTACAGATTTAAACAGGAAGAAACCTTTGAGAGTAGCTTTGAGATGAGAAATGTGAAGTCTAAAGAGGAGGTAGTTGAGGGAATAGGCTAGACTGTGGGTCTTGGAATCCTTCTGTCTGCATTATGCAGTCACAGAGCCCAAACCCTAACTGTGTGACTTTGTGCAAGTTATTTGACCCTCAGTTTTCTTATTGGTAAAATGGTGATGATAAATACTCACTTTAAAAAGAATTGAGGATTAAATGAGATAATGAATGAAGAATTCTTATCATACCATCTGGCAAATGAAAGCAGGAATAGAAATGGAAGTAATAATAATTGTTTTTCCTCATATAAACAAATAAAATTATTAATATAATTTAGTTTATTAAAATAAGAGTTGGTTCCAGATCAAGTAGCTTTTCTAAATCTTTAAATAATTTCCTTCCCAAGTTGAATGCAATGATGGAAATGACACAATCATAATTTCAGGAAATTCTGGAATTTCCAGGAGACAGGGTGGTAAATGAGAACAAAATGTCTACTCTTTGGGTTCCCCCAGTGAATAGCTAATCATTTTAAGAGTGGGCCTATACAACTTAATGAGGTGTTACCTCTACCTAGCAAGGCTGTTGGTAAAAACTTGTTCCCATACAGTCCTAGCACTTCTTGGGAACTGGAACTTATTGGTCTCAGAGGGAGAAACTTCTTCTGTGGGAAATTCTATATTCAGGGCTCTGGACCTCCCTCTATTTTTCTTTCATGCTCATTACCTAACATACATGTCAGTGAAGCCTGGTTAGCAAATGAACAGTGTATTGCTTGAAGAGTTTTGCTGGGCTGGCCTTATAAAACTTTGGCGAACCTCCACCATCCTTCTGATATTAATATGGGGACACTTACAACATTCTTTGCATTATTTTCACTGATGCCATCTCTAAAATGACTGAAGTATATGATCTCTTGATCATTCCTCTCAATAACCTAAATGGATTACATTTTAATGGTGGAATTTTGGTGCTTAAGTTCATTTAGTCTAATTTTCTTTTTTTTTCTTGAATGGAGAAATGTCTCTAGTATGTAGGGTACAGTTATCATTAAACCAGATAGCCTGATGTCTGACAAAAAAGAAGTTTCAACAAATGCTTATTATTATTATTATTATTATTATTATTATTATTCCTTTTCTACAGAATTTTGGTACTAGTAAATGTTCTTTATGATAGAAACTTGGTGAACAAGTAAGTTTGAGAGAGATTTGTTCTGTGTTAATATGTTATTATTCACTTTCAAAGGGAAAGTAAACCATGCTGGGTTTCCCAAACTTAATTGTTAGAAGAAAATCTCAACACAAATTTATCAGTGCTTTGTACAACACAGTTTGGGAAATGTTGTATCATATTTGGAATACTCTTTAAGAGAGAAATGCCTCTGAAGTTTTGAATTAATGCTTGGGCTACGGAGATTCTTAGAAGTAGCAACCTTAGTAGAAGTAGGCTATGTAGAAATGATGGGTCAGAAAGCTGTATTTTATGGTCACAACAAACCTTATTTTGGGGGAAATGACATTAATTTTTTAGAAATATATCACTTTATCATGACTTCCTAAATAAAGAATCGCTGAATCAGGAGACCTGAGCATCAAGGTTGAGGCTCCTTCTGCTAATGTGCAGTTGCTGCCCAGCAAGGAAGAGGCTGCCCAGCAAGGACTGATTTTCCCAGCTGTTTCTGGGGTTGGCCGTGTGACTAGCTCCTACCCATGTACTGGGAACAAAGATGATGCATGCCGTTCTGGACCAAGGTATTTAAGTAGCAGAGGTGCTTCCTTTAGGCTTTTTTGGTTTTCAATTGACTGGACGAAGAAGAGGCTATAGCTCCTATTGATGGAACCACAAGATGGAATCAGGGTCTCCAAACATCACATGATGGAAAACTGTGTGTTGAACAATAAACTTGTGTTGGATTATCACACATGTGAGAGATACAACTCACCAAGACACTATTTGTGAGGCTTTATTTGTAACAGCAGCTGGTGTTTCCTAATCATGCAGTCTAATACTTCTTTTCTTTTTTTTTTCTGGAAATATTTTCTTCCTTAAGAGTGCTACTGAGCATTTGTTGTGTATTTAGTCCTATCTGAGACAGGGTGGAGGTAAGGGAAAATCAAGAGGTTAAAACATAATCCCTTTTCTTGGAGCAACAATGAACCTCCTTTGAACAATTGGGGCACATCCTCATAGCTGGGAGGACTCCCTGAGTTCCCGAGGCAGAGCAGCTTCCTTGGAGACATAGCCTCTCTGTTTGGCTGTGCTGCAAACAAGGCAGATGTGGAACAAGTAATGTAGATGCCATGGTTTGTAATCCTCAACAGCCAGAGCCTATCTGCCTTCCACCTGGTGTCGAAAGTTTCTAAATAACTGGTAGCCTCAATAATGGCTTTTAGTTCCAGCTGAGTAATTCATAATTTAAGAGAGAGAATTTTCCCTCAGGGTTTCAATTAGTAACTGTTCTCTACTTGTTGGGTTCATTCATATATTCATTCATTCAGCAAACTTCTGAGCATGTACACTGTGCTAGGTTCCTAGGGTGAACACAATTCTAACTTTTGTCTCATGGAGCTTACAGATTTGGAGAGAGAAAGACATGTTCACAGTCTTAGCTACAATGAGGAGGACTATAATTAAGATGGGAAGAACTCTATCTGTAGGCTCAGAGGAAGGAGTGATAAACTCAGAAGGAGTTGAGGAGGATACTCATATAAGGTATTGCTTAGGAAAATCCTGAAGTAGAAGTAAGAATTTGCAGGAAGATGGGGAAGGATGATTGGAAGTTTGGCGTGGGTTGCAATACAGAGTTCAGAAAGGGTAGACTGGTGGAGAAGGTCAAGCAGCTCAGTGTGGACAGTGTTTAAAATATCCACTACATCTATAATGATGCCTGTCACAAAAATGGCACTTGATAAATATTTGTGGAATGCAAAAATAGAATAATAGCATGCTAGAGGTTTATATTTAAGTGGCTGGGATTTAGCTCAGTTGGTAGAGCGCTGTGCTGCAGTCTCTGAGGTCCCGAGTTCAATTCCCAGCACTGCAAAAATGGGAGAAGGGTCTGGCAATCCACTCCCAAGGCAATCCCAAAACAGTCAGCCATTGAAAACCCTATGAGTGTCGCTATGAGTTGGATACCAACTCGATGGCACCTAACAACAACAACAACAACAGAGGTTTATATTTACCCTATAAAGAACTAGATGCCATAAAACTTCAATTAAAGGATTCAGATGTAAAAAGAGAAAAGTAGAGCTGAATTTTCAAAAAGCATATTATTTGATTATGAGACAATCCTTGAAAAACTATGACTACAATATGGATTTTCATCACAGGCAATAGAGATGAGGTTATAATGGTGAGCTTTTGAAATCTTAACTATGGCATTATTTGCTACTACCTTGCAATATTAGGAAAAGATCAGGCCCTAAGGCAATCATCGAAGATCACAGAAAATGAGACTTGGTTGATGAGTTACTTATTGAGAACATGTGTGAATGGAGAATATGACATTGAAAACATTCCTACATAAACTAAAGGTTGTTTATCCTGTAGTACAATCAATCCCTATTATGCTAGTATAAATAAAACCCTCAGAGAATCAGAGATGCCAGGGAAGACTTGAAATTTTGCTTGCATTCTCATCTACTGATGATGCTGAGAAAATAATGGCAATGAAATCATTTGGAGGTTGAAGGAAGGATGGAAAACTCATTGGGATTCAAAACAAATGCATCATTTTGAATTTGAAACAGCAATATATGCATACAGGCTAATGCATTTTGCAAGCAAAGAACTGAAAATGCCAAAATACCACTTTCTCTTTAAAGCTCTGTTGAACCTAAACCAATATTTAACAGTATAGAAGATAATGACTGCTATTTCCAAATGGCACCCCCCAACACACAATTACATTGGCAGGAAGTATAGGATCCTATTGGAAGCAATGATTTTCACTTCTCACCAGGAAACTTTAGGGGTAAAGGTTAAGGACAACAGAGTTCTGAAAAATATCCTGGGCCAACTATTTTAACTAGCATGAAAATAGTCCAGTTTGATGATGCATAAAACTTTACATTGCAGCTTAGCTAAGAAAGAATCTCTTATCATCTCCATTTTCTTCCTTTTATGGGGTGTTTTGGCAGAACCTCTTTGTACCATAAACAAGCAGAGCTAGAGGGGAGATAATTCGAGGACCATTATCTGTTTTCTTCCCCTGGAGGAAAGGTATGGAAAGAGCCCAGAATTCCTCATTTATAGTTCACTTTCCAGCATACCACAGTTTTATCCAAGGTTCATCTTTTCTAATGCCATCTGGATTTGTAGAAGAGTCTCCCAGGGGCTATTCTGAGATGATTTAAATTCCAAATGCCTTTAAGAGTCCAGGTGGGGTGAATTTTCACTGACAAGGGTAATCAGTACCTTTACACGCGCATCTCTATCGATAGGCTAAGAAAATATCTTTTTGTGTGCTTGTTTCTGTGACCTGGGGTGCAGGATATGCTATACTTGCCCTTGCAGATCCTTTTTTCAACCTTTCTCTCTGTCATGGGAGACTGGCAAGTGTGGATTACATCAACAGATTCCCTTGCTCTATGTCTGGCTGGATCCCTCTATCAAATCACAGTACCTGCCAAACGTTGCTCTCTGCACAGGTCCCTCTCACGTCATTCAGGTAAATGTTTTCTTTCCTTTCCTTTCAGGTGTGAGTTGGTGATGAGGCCCCATTGCTGCTACTTCTATGTACTGAACTCTCCCTGTGGTTTCCATACAAGAGGTGTGACCTGGAAATATGGTGAATGGTTAAATTAAATAAAAATTTATTGCAGTGAAAGACACATTGTCATTCTTGTTGTTAGGTGCTATTGAGGAGCGTTCCACTCATAGCAACCCTATATACAACAGAATGAAACACTGCCTGACTCTGTGTCATTCCTGGCACTATTGTCAGTGCTTCTCTGATATTTACAGGTTTTCAGTGGCTGATATATTCGAGAGTGGACTGCCGGGTCATTTTCCCAAGCCTATAGCACCTGGTATTCCCAGGTGATCTCCCATTGAATGACTAACCAGGCCCGACCCTGCTTAGCTTCCAAGATCAGGCAGGATTGGCACCAAGGTTGTATGGCTGTAGACATTGCCATTAGTTTCTCTCAAAATACTCCCCCTGGATTCAAGCACACTTATCTTGTCATTCTTGACGCTTTCTAAAACACTTCTGGAAGTCCTTTTTTTGTGATTCTCTTTAGTTGTGCTATTGTGGCTACCTTGATGTCCTGAGTCAATCCAAAACTTTTACCTTTCCTAGTTGTTTTGACTTAAGAAAGAACAGGAAGGCACATGGTGCCAGATTAGGTGAATAAGGTAGATGAGGACACACTGTAATGTTTATTTGACAGAAATTGCCCTACCAGAAGTGGTGTGATCCACGACTTAGGGCCACTTTAAAACACACTTTTTCTTAAGCATAGCTGATACCTGACTGACTGCACTAAACAGGTTGAAACTTTTCACACACTGTTACTAGGGTTTTATGTGCCACTTGCCACTTTCTATATTGAACATTCCTGCCTTTTGGTTGGGTGGCACTTGGCCACAACGATCACCATATTGTTTGATCACTCTGCTGTCATCTGTGCACATAGTCCTTTTGTGAATCTCTTCATAAATTATACTAATTCTAGTATTCCACTTGTTTTATACCTTAGTTTCTACTCTAGTTAATGCCAGCTTTACTCACAATTGACTCAGCACAAGCCACCTTGGGTAGTTGTTTCTGTCAATTCACCACCTTTCCATCATTTTATAATTTTATTAGGAAGAATAAATTATCTTATGCACCTTTTACTTCATGCAGCAATACACTGTAGTGCAGTAAATAATGGTTCTGGGACTGGGGTTTAGCTCAGTTGGTAGAGAACTGTTTTGCAGTCTCTGAGGCCCTGGGTTTGATCTCCAGCACTACAGAAGCAGGAGAAGGATGTGGCAGCCCACTCCACTCCTGAAACAATCCTGAAGTAATCAGCCACTGAAAACACTATGAGGGTCTCTATGACTTGGAAACAACTCAACTGCATCTAACAACAACAACAACAAATACTGGTTCAATAAATTTTAGTGAATATTGAGTCTCACATTTTCAGGCTAATGAAGACTGAAACACCTCCAAAGAGATAAGAACATTTTGCAAATAATTTAAAAATTATCCATACTTCAGAATTACTGGGAAGAGAGAGTAACAGAACATATTTGTATTGAAAGTAGTTTTTTTCAAGTCACATAACTACTGTTTATTACAAAGTTGGGATGAGTGAGCAATTATCTTTGCCTTAACTCCTTTTACACAATCTTATCAAGAGGAAAATATGTTCTTATCTTTGGGTGTCAGAGCTGATCATTACAAAGAGAGTGATTTTCCAGGGTTATAGTTATTGGTTTTTGAGTTCTTACTGTATTCCTGCTACTACTATTAGGTACTTTACATGCATTATCTCAGTTTAACAGCAGTGAAAACTTTTTATAGTTAGCCCCACTTGCCAAGTAAGAAACTGAAACTTAGAAAAGTAGATAATGTAGCAGATACATATTGAGGAAAATATAATTAATCAAAAAATTAAGCTTGCATTGGTTTAAGGGAAGGCAAGATGCTTGTTCTCTACTAGGAGGAAGGAGAATGGCCACACCTATGAACTCACTGAGGGTGTAGAAAGAGAGGGACAGGGGGTTTTGAGAGTGGTGGAGACCTGTCTCCTGTTTGCATGCTGTGCCTTTAGTAGAACCCTGTGGAGACTGACCTTTGTTTGCTATTTCAGCAGTGCTATATAACAGATAACAGTGCAAACCACCGTGGCTTAAGACAGCAATTAGAACTGCTCACATGGCAGCAGCTCTACTGGCTTTTCACAGATCTAGTCTCACTCAGGTGGAGGTTCTACTGACCACAGGTGCCAGATTAGCAGGAAGGCTTTGTTTCACTTGGGGTGACTAGGGTAGCTCTGCCCCATAGGGCTTTTCACAATCAGGACCTTAAAACAAGTGGAAAGGTGTTTTCTTTATGCCAATGCCAGAAGCATAAGAAGACAAGTGGAAACATAAGGTTTCTTAAAGTGTGGGTTACCTGACACACTGTTATTTCTGCTTCATTCTATTATCCAAAGCAACTCACATATGTCAACCCAAAGCCAAGCAAATACACTCTCCCTCTTTAGTGGTCACAAGTGGAAAAGCAAGTGGGAAGTGGTGTGGATTCTAGGAAGAGTGGGAAATTGGGGAAAATAATGCAATCTGCCACAGCTGGGCACTGACTTTCATTTCCCTGGCTTCAAATGATAGTAACCATATTTTGCATATTTCTTTAATTTTCTATGGCATTAATTTGCCATGGTCTTGAATCAGCCAGGGTCTGTGTGACCATCTCTTTCATCAAGAAGTGGCATGCTGTGAGGTATCTCTGAGCCAACCCAGCAAGGCCATTGCTAGCCTACATGGCATTGTTACCAGAGATTTGTGGGAAGTGCAGAGAGGCTGGTCTGGAACACAGGTCCAGGAATCTAGAAGCAAGAAACCCTGGTCTTTGTACCCAGTGTAGAAATGAATTTATACATGACACAAAAATTACAATAGAGAGAGTAGAATAAGTTTATTAGAGATAGCACACCATTAAGGAATAATTACAGAGAAGACTGAGGCACCTGGAGAACCTTAGGTAAATCTACAAAGGAATGTAAAATAAACTGGATTCCCTGGGTGAATCTGCATAGGATATTTCTATTTTCCAGGGAAAGGTAAAGTCAGAGAGAACAGAGTTAAGGAGGTTTCTAGAGGGAAAAGTTTCTTAGACAGACATGATGACAGGCCTAGGGAAAGGGAGAGGTGTGCATGTGGTTGCCAGAGAAAGAAGAGAATAGACAAGGGTAAGAAGTGGAGAGGAAAGAAAAGAAGGAAAAGAGAAAGTGGGCACATATTTCTCCTAGTTTTATTCAAACTAGGGCACACCCAGTGTGACATCAGCCCTGGTCATCCAGCTTTGGGTGTCTGGCGTGACATGTGCCTAGGGTCTATGTTTTGTAAATAACTAAGTGGCTTGAGTAGGGTGTGGGACCCATTTGGAAATGCCCTTCCAATGTCCTCAGAGACACACCTGGCTTCTTCACCATGGCCGAAAGGCAGGAGCCATTTTCAGTCCCCTTTTCCTCTGAATCACCTGCTAAAGCCTCAGCTAATCTGCCTCTCAGTACCATGTGTAAATAAGGAAAAACAAAAACAAGCAGTCTATATTTTTCTGCATTGGGCACTGTTGTCATTTGGAGGAGAAACATAAAACTTATTTTTTTGTTGATTTATTTTATATCATATAAAATTTAAAAATATTTACTTTGTATCAAATCATGAAATTATGAAATTATTTTAAATCATTTTTGGAATTGAAATGTTCATATCAACTCTGAAGAGAACTAGTCACTTTAAATATAGGACACAGAGAAAGGAATATTAAGAGGAAATTATATAGGAATAAACTTGAAACAGGAAATAAACTAGCCTATTATCATCTGCCTGCATCTGGAGTACAAAGAACTAGGCATCCCTTCTTGCCTGACCTCCACATACTCTTCTGCTCTGTATCTTGTCTTTCTTGTTCCTTGCACATTCACATGGGAGTAGATACCCATTAACAATGTAGTCCCAGGATGTCTTCTCCCAATGTAATTTGCTCCATGTCCATGAGAATTGCAGGTGTCATCAAAGAAAATGAGGTGAGTCTTTGGCCTTCCTTGAAACAACTGACCTAAGTTTCTTATCTTCTTCTTCTTGGTAGAAACCTTATGTTCTCTTGCCCTCCTACATATTATTTGCATATTCTTATTTGCATAGATATATACATAACTGATCAGGAGGAACATGGGCATATTTTTAAGAATAACTACAAATTTCATTTGAACTGTGATCATCTCTTCTTTCTAGACTACATCTTTGAAGATTTAAATATATTTCAAGAGTAGTAATGTTGGTTTGAAAGACAACATGGGAATTTCTGGCATGTTTTGTTAGAAACAATTGGATAAAACATTTGGAACTGACTATCTAGAAGCACAAGAAGTTTGTCATGCCACAAGTATACAACACTCAACATTATTTTATAATCAGAAGACTCTGTGCACATTGCCTTGCCCATCCCAAGCCAATTATTTATGGCATTTTTCTAGCAGTGATAAAATAGAGCCAGGGCATAAAATGTCATAAAGAATGCTGGAAAGCAATTGGAAGTAACCCTTAAATATTGCACATTACCTATTCGTAGCAGCATTGACTGATGTTGACCTTTGATAGGGATATGTGTGTGTGCTTCTGCATGTTCATTACTCCAAATGGACTGTAAGTTCAACTCGCAAAGACTGATAACAAAATTATATCTGTCCAATAGAAATGATCTGAAATGCATGCAGCTAGATCAAAAGCCTCCTCCATTCCAAATGAGCAGTAACTGGAATGAATTACATTATGGAACCTTCCCAACTGCAGCTTAAATCATTTAAGACTTGTTTGGTATGGCACCTGCTGCTCACTTATTTTTAGGAGAGAAAATATACATTTTTGAGCATAAGGGCTCGAAGGATTTTTATACCCAAGGAAAGGCCCAAATGTGCCAAAATTTTGGGAGCTGAATTTTTAGAAGGGCAGCTTCATTTGCTTTTGTCTCACGAGGTTCAAGGAGCTGAGATCGCAGTGAAACGAGCAACCAGCCACATGACTACTCCACACAAGTCCTTCTTGTAGGAGTCTACGTAGGATGCCATTGTTAAGACTTCTGCTGGCTTTTGATCACTTGAGCTGCAGGGTTCATTATAGCAGGCAGAGGGCAAGCTTAAGGAAGGAGGGAAAGAAACTGGAATTCCAAATATTTGCTTAGTTTTCAAGGGAGCTTCAACTCTCATGATCCTTCAGGGTGACCTTTACATTTCAGAAATGAGAAACTGGACCTAATTACTTCCTAAGCTCTCTGGTACCATCCTGCTTTATGTGATACTCTGTTGTTTTTACAGAAATGAGGGTTAGAGGAGAGTGCTAGAGTTGGACCTACATGTGAGAGGTTAAAAGTGAAATGAGGGCATGGGTCTATATTATTCACGCCTGCAGTGAGAAGAGCTTTGATCCATACCTGCAATATCCAGGTCAGTACCAGAGCTGATGGTTGCATGTGGCTATTTCAATTTATATTAATTAAAATTAAATGTCATTAAGCATTCAGTTCCTCAGTTATGGTAGCTACATTTCACTAGCTACGTGTGGCCACTGTGTGAAGCATTAGAGCTATAGAAGGTTTATATCATCAGAGAAGCTTTTGACAGCAGTAGATAAACCTCTTCTGATAGGAAAATCTTGTAGCGAGAGTACACAGACATGAACCCTCTGACCTGTAGAGGAAAAAGTTTATTTAGGGCAGGTAAAGAGGGGGGAAGGGGATGGGAAAAGAAGCGGCCAGGGCAGGAGTTTTGGAGGAAGGAGGGAGGTGGCTACTGCTGTGCCAAGCTGATTGAGGCTTTGGGTTTTAAGGGCTGGCAGGGCCTTTGGCTTAACATTGGTGGGAACAATTTCCTTGGAGGAAGGGAAGAAGGAGGAAGTAAGTTTGGGAGGTTGAATTCTCAGGAATCTTCAATCTTTAGGGGCTAGTTTGCCTTCCTACATTTGGTCATCTGGTGATCATCTTTATCTCAGGACCTTGGAGCTCTGTCGGGAGAGGGGCCCTTTATTCCCTCACCTCCTACGTGAAAGGAACTGACTTTTAGGAGGGAAAGATTTGGGTGAAGTATTAAAGCTTCCCAAGTTTTAAAAAATTAAAAATCCATAGGTTTTCATAATCTAATTTCTTCTGACCAAACTGATGTGTATCTAAGTTTTATTTGAAAGTTTGTGGTACTTCTCAGCTACATGCCAAATAATTTTCTCCTTGTTCTGTCCCTGTTTATCCAAAGTTGTCCTCTCCCTTTGCCCTATGAAATGTCCCATTTCCTTGCCTTTGCTGACACTGATGCTCCCTCTATGAAAAATAGCCTTCTGTCCTTTGTTGCTTCCCTCAAATTGATCTTTCTTTTAAGATCTCATTGCTTTGTGAAGAGATGTCCCATTTCTTCTGTGAAGACTGCTCAAACCAGCGGTTCATATTAGTCACTTTCTGTTCTGATAATTTGTCAGTGCTTTCTGTATTTGTCTTTGATTGTTCCTTGTGCTGATTTTCTTTTCTCACTTAGAATATAATGTCCTTGCAATTGGGTACCATGTCTTATTATTTATTTATTTATTTATTTTTGCAGTACTGGAAGTTGAACCCAGGGACTCACGCTTGCATGCTTTGCAAGTGTGGGACCACTGAGTTGCCGCCTCTAGCCCTTTTTTTTTTTTTACCTTTTTGAGACGGGGTCTCACTAAATTACGCAGACTGCCTCTGGTCTCAAACTTGTGATCCTCTTTCCTTCGCCTCCCCAGCTGCTGGGATTACAGGCATGCGCCACTGCTCCTGGCTTGGGGACAATGTCTTATATTTTGCTTATTAGAGGTGACCTTTGCTATCATCGGCACCTCATCAAATTCAAGACATTTGACAATGATTATATTAATCTATAGCTCATATCCAAATTGTATCAATTTTCTCAGTAACATGGGGCATTTTCTATAGAAATTTTGACTTTCTTTTCTAAGATCAAGTTTAGTATTAGGTATTGCATTTAGTTATTATGGTCCTTGTTCTTTAATCTGGGACAGTTTCTTAGCCTTTCATTATCTTTTATATCATTGGCATCTGAAAATTATCTATCTATCTATCTATCTATCTATCTATCTATCTATCTATCTATCTATTTATCTATCTTTCTACCTATCTGCTGTTTAGGCCCTAAATTTGTTTTCGCTAATGTTTCCTCATGGGCTGGGATTTAGCTCAGTTGGTAGAGCACTGCACTGCAGTCTCTGAGGTCCCGAGTTCAGTTCCCAGCACCACAAAAATGGGAGCAGGACCTGGCAATCCACTCCCAAGGCAATCCCGAAACAGTTAGCCATTGAAAACACTATGAGGGTTGCTATGAGTCGGATACCGACTCGATGCCATCTAACAACAGCGACAATGTTTCCTCATGATTAAAATAAGGTTTTGCCTTTTGGGAAGGATCACCAGATAAATGATATTATGTTACTGTCAGGGCATTGTAAAGTGACATTGTGTTTGTTTGCCCTTTATAAATGATGTTAATTTTAGTCTTTTGATGAAGATATCAAATTTCTCCACTGCATAATGTGTTTTCTCTTATAGCTAAAGAGTGATTGTTGGGAGACAGTTTGAGATGCACCCTCTCCTTGCCCCCCAAATTAACATTTCTATTAATTAGCTTGTGTATCACTGTTACAAAATACCTGACAAAAATAACTTATGGGAGGAAAGTTTTATGGGGACTCGCATTTGAGAGAATTTCAGTCCCTGGAGGCAGGGCAGGCAGGGTGGCAGGGCTTGTGGAAGAGGACCTCATATCATGGTGGTCAGGAAGCAGAGAGACTTCTGGAACCAGGAGTCCAGGTAAGACCTCCACAAGCCTGTCTCCAGTGATCCACCTCTGCAAATTACGTTCTACCTCTCAAAGTCCCACAGCCTCCCAGGGCAGTGCCACCATACGGGGACCAAATATCCAAACACCTGTCCTTTGTGGGACATTTTAGGTTCAATCCATAACAGCATCTACTGATGGTTTTTGCTTGGATCAGTTCTTACTATGATAGGTACAAAATGGTTATTTTTAAAATTCATTTTTTTTCTGTTTTTATAAGTCACGATTTTCTTATGAGGAAGAATTTTTTATTTATGAATTTTCTTCCTTATTTATATAAAGTGTGAATTAAAGGATTCTATCTTATTTAATAGGTTGTAATCTGTTGCTATCTTTACTTATTTCAAAGATCGGAGTTCTCAAATTTGACTGTGAGTGCTCCTTCAATTATTTTTTCTTTTTCTTTTTAGTATTCCCTTACTTTCTGGCATAATATTTCTGGCACCTATATTTCTGGCACCTATATTTCAAGTAATCTTTATTTCTTTTGCCCCACCCCAGGAATCAGCCATTTCTTCAAGGATCCATGGTTTTTCTTTGTGAGGAATAACCTTTAGAAATCAAGATTTTGACAGAAACTTGTAAAAATCAGTCTTGAGTTTTGGGGCAGAGATAGCTGAAGTGAACCTGTTTCTAAAAGGCTGGGAATGAATATTCTGAATTCAGTCTATGTTCAGTTTCTTATTGATATTCTCTTTGGTCAAACTCAATAGGAAAACAGAGGGCAAGAGATCCTGCTATTGGTTCAGATCATGTAGTCACTTAGCTTCTCTAAGTAAGAGTAAAGTATAGACAGTTGGTACAGAATGGTATCCACTCTGTACCCACTATCCATGTTGTTGTTAGGTTCCACTGAGTCAGATCCAACTCATAGTGACCCTAAGTACAACAGAATGAAACACTACTCAACACTGTGCCATGCACATGATCTTTTTATGTTTGAGCCCATTGTTGTACACACTGTGTTTCTTCTCATTTTGAGTCATACCACACCATCAAAAGGAGATTCCAGGGCTTTTACTTCATTCCTGTCATTTAGGTCAGCTCCACTTTGAGGAGGCAACTTTTCCCCAGTCTTTTCTTGAATGTCTTCCAGCCTGTAGGGCTCACTTTTTGGCACTATGTTTGACAGTGCTTCTCTGTTGTTCATAGTGCTTTCAATGGCTAATTATTTTGGGAATGGGCTACCGGGTCCTTCTCCCTAGTCTGTCTTAGTCTGGAAGCTCAGATGAAACCTGTCCACCATGGGTGGCCCTGTTAGTATCTGTAATACTGGTGTCATAGCCTTGAGCATTACAGCAACACGCAAGCCCCCACAGCAGGACAAGCTGACAGACATTGTCCATAGGGAGGTTTTATAATAGAAAGTTTTTCACTCTGATGAGGGGTTGGTATTCTGAATATATAAAGGACTACAACTCAACCATTAAAATTAAAAAATCCAATTAAGAAATGAGCAGAGGATTTCAAAAGATATTTTACCAATGAAGATACACAAATAGACAATAGCATATTGAAAAATGTTCAACATCAAGCATCATTAGTGAAATACAAAGAAAAGCTGCAATGAGATATTACCTCTCTTCTATTAGAATGGTCAGTATCACAAAAACAGAAAATAACAAGTATCGGTAAAGAAGTGGGGACATTGGGACACTAGTAAACTGTTGGTGGGAATATAAAATGGCCCAGCAACTAGGGAAATCATTGTGGAGGTTCTTTAAAAGTTTAAAAATAGAATTACCATAAGATTCAGCAATATTACGTTTAGGTATACAGGGTGAGCATCTCTATTCCAAAAATATGAAATGTCTAAAATAGTCATACTCTCAGAAACATAAAGTAGAATGATTGTTGCCAGAGACTTACAGCAGGGAGAAAGTAGAATTTGGCATTCAGTTTGAAAGATGAAAGTATCTAGAAATCTTTTTTACAATGAATCATTTATAGTTAATATTATTACTATATTGTACACTTCTAATGGTAATTTTATGTTATGTAGTTTTGATCACAATTTTAAAGTAGTAACCTATATAAGCCCCACATGTCTGTCAGCTTGTGCTATGGAGGATTGCTGTGATGCTGAAAGCTATGCCACTGGTATTTCTGATACCAGCAAGGCCCATAAGTTGTTCATGTCAGGTATTTTGCCATAGTGACACACAAGCTGACTAATACAAATGTTAATTTGGGGAGCAGGAAGAAAGTAGCTGAAGTTTCCAGATATGACTGCAGCAATATTTCCTGTCTCACATTTTCCTCAAAGTCTTTGCCACACATTCTTCAAAGAGGCTAGAATCTGGTCATATCTTCTTGGGTGGGCCTTTATGCCTGCCCCAATTAATTGTTGTTGTTGGTTCTGTATCATAGAAACCCTACATACAACAGAACAAAACACTCCCAACACTGTGCCATGCCCAACACTATCTCAGGGCTTCTCTGCTATTCAGGGTTTTCAATGGCAGATTGTTTTGGAATTATTTAGGGAGTGGGTTGCCAGGACCTTCTTCCGTTTTTACCTTGCTGGGGATGGAATCTGTGACCTCAGAGAGTGGTGCTCTACCAACTGAGTTAAACCCCAATAGGATAAGGTGAAAGTAAAGCTATTTCACTTTTGAGGCTGAGTCATGAAAGGTAATATTTCTACTTGGTACTGTTTCTTTGGACACTTGACCTAGAAACCTCGCCATCATGCTGTGAGGCAGCCCTGGGCACAAGGAGTGACCCGCTTGAAGAGAAATGAACCCCTGGCCCTCAGCCCCACCTGAACTCCTAGTGACTGTCCTGTCAGCCTTGTTATGAACTATCTTAGAAAGGACCCTGCAGCTTTCAGTGGAGCCACCCTGCGCACAGTGTATGGTACATGGAACAGATACCAGCACTCATCACCAAACCCCATTCGAGTTGCCAATTTGTAATCATAATGAGAAAGTCTTGTTAACTCACTGAAGCATGGGAGAGTTGGTTACTCAGCAAATGATAACCAGCACAGGGACAATGGATGAAGATATCCAACATGCCTGAGGATGTGAACTTATCATTCATATCTCTGTTTAAATATTATACTTAAGAGATTGTGTCCCTGACTCAAGTTCTTCCTGTGTCTAAGATGTTCCTCTTCTCCCATAACAGTAACCTATTATTACACTCAACCTGTTGTATTTTAATTAGCAGTTTACTTGTTTGTGTTTTTGCACTAGATGGCATGCTCCATGATGGTAGATACCATGGCTTATCATTTTGCTCCCAGTGCCTAGTACAGAGTCTCAAAGATAGTACAAGTTTAGTATACATCAGTTAAATAAATGAATGTGAATTTGGACCATTTTTCCCCAGCTTTAACTTTCTAAGAACTTTTATGAGTTGTCATTCATAGCCCCAGGGTGCCAGATTAAGAAGCAGTTGTGAGCAGCACCACAGCATGAGGCTGCAGTTTGAGCAGTTTCCCTCTATAATATAGCAGCCTTTCAGAGTGCCTGGTGTGACACCACTATCATTTTTGCAGAGCACCAATAAAAAATGATTTTGATATAGTTGGAAATGATTTCCCAAATATTTTTCCCAAATATTTCTTAGGATAAAAAGAAACAGGGACATTAAAAAAAATATTATTATTATTTTTGAGGAAAGAAATAAGAATGAAGAATAAAAGGAGGGAGGGAGGGGAAGAAAGATATGGCAGCCCTACATGTAAGTAGGAGTGTTGCAGAGAGGAAAGAGCATGGATTTTAGAGTCAGACTTGAATTTGGATCCTCAGCTATTATAAGCTATGAGGTAAGTCAACCCCAGTGTCCTCCTTTAAAATGAATATAGTAATAGTCCTTCTATAGAGGTATGGAGGATCCAGATACTCTATGGGCTAATACAATATATGATAAATGGCAGATGCTTAACAGATGATGACTACATCATCTTCCTGTTTCCCCACAACCACCACCACAACCACCATTGTCATAACAGAAGAACTAACAAAATGATAAAAAAGAAGATAGGAGCTTTATATGTCTTCTGATCATCCTGAGTCTCAGCATAGCTCCTGGTAGATTTCTGTAGATGTCTAATATTTGATGACTTTACCACCTCCAGTCAGGTAAGAGCTGAAATCTATCATGGCATCACTTTGTAGCTACTGCACTTACTAGTGTACAAGCAAATCCTTCCTCTAAGAGTTTCAGAAAAAAGACAAGGGACTCAGGAAGTGAGAGACAGGTAAGCATACAGAAATCCTAGGGAAGATGAGGTGGCACTCTCTTGGTCATTAATCCATGCCTGAAGAACTGGGTTAGGTGTAGTTAGAAGGAAGAAATGCCTGAAGAAACAGGGAAATAATCCATGGCTCCTTCCTATTAGACCACTGATCTATTGAGGCGCTTTGAGCAGAAAATATATTACTGAGTAACAAGAAGAAACCATACAACACAATTTTTGTACCCTCATCTCATTATTGGGCTGGGATTTAGCTCAGTTGGTAGAGCACTGTGCTGCAGTCTCTGAGGTCCTGAGTTCAATTCCCAGCACCGCAAAATGGGAAAAGGGCCTGGCAATCCACTCCCAAGGCAACCCGGAAACAGTCAGCCATTGAAAACGCTATGAGGGTCGCTATGAGTTGGATACTGACTCAACAGCACCCAACAACAACAACAACAACAACAACAACAGCATCTCATTATTATACAACTATTTTTATCTCACATCTTTAGGGAATTTATTAGATTAAGGTTTTCTGTTTTGGGGTTTTCTTTTTAGTAAGAGATAAGAGACAAATTGCTCAAACTGACCTGATGTAATTTTAAAGATAATAGCTGGGATTAAAATTCAGATCTAATTAACTATGCAAGCTATAAATGTACTATATCAACAAAGAACATGGATGCAGGAAAAGAGATCAGTGTGGCTTACCCATGTTGGAGTTGTTTCTTTTTGATGATAGAATATTGGATGATTCTAGGTTCTATTGTTATAGATTTGTGGTAAGTAGAATGATGCTTAATCTAGAAGGCAGAATCATCTTATAGAGAAAAATGTTTAAATGTCTTGAAAATAGTTTACTAACTCTTGAGTGCTGCTGCCATACCACTCATTGTTTCAACTGACCAATGTGGAAGGCAAATCTCTTCAGTTTCTTGAGTTTGTGCATATATATGTGTGGTTGTATTAAAAACTTAGTTTCAATGACACCAAGCCTCAGTTTATAAATCTTAAAGGGCTAGAAGTCCAAGTTGTGTTAGAGATTCCCCACCTGCAAATGTTTTTAGCAATTTCCAGAAATGTACCTTTGGGTAAATTCCAATGTCAAGAAATGTTTAGTCTTTGTTCCAAGAAGCTCCACAGACATGCCAAACCTAGCTATAATTTGTTCATGAGAATCTGTTCCATGGGAAACCCTGCTTAGATGTGAATGGAACAGAAAGCCTCCTAGTTCCCATTAGGTTCTTAATGCTGGTGGACCTGAGCCCCTTGGACAGCATTGTTACAGATGCCAGGATTCCACTGAATTCTAAATGTTGCTGGAAACCCAAAGACCCCTAATGATACTCATGACGTAAAAGGAGGATTCTATTGTCTTATGCTCAGTTCAGTTTGTTCCTACAGCAAAGTTGCTTGAGCTTTAACATGTTACAGTGCCTAGGTGATAAAATGCTCTTAAGTTTAGAACTTCCTCTCTGCCACATATGCTGATAAGTTTTGAAATTTATCTCTCCTAAATCACCTCCAACTCCTAACCTCTGTTTCAATACCTAGAATAAGAAAGCTCCATAGATAATACTGACCGCAAAAGAGTGGATGAAAACATTACATTATGATAAAAAAGTTTGAAGTTGGGCCTTTTCTTGGTATCTGTAATCATATATGCCTAAAGGAGAAGTTGGTAAACTTTCTATAAAATGCTGAGAGTAAATATTTCAGGCTTCATAGGCTGTAAAGTCTCTGTTGCACCTACTCCATTCTGCTATAATAGTATAAAACAGGCATAGATAATGATGTAAATAAATGACATGGCAGGGTTTTAACAAAACTTTACTTGCAAAATTGGGGTAGGCTGGATTTTGGCCCATTGGCTATAGTTTTCCCTCTCTAGCCTGGAGAACAGTCTTTAAAAATATTTTTTTCCATTTGAATTCCTAGTCTTTCATATCTATGTTTCATTCAGGCATGTTTCTTAATCTCCTTAAGCTTCAATTTCATCATCAGTAAAATGGGATGATACCATTGAGCTGTGAGCAACTTCCCCCAAATAATCAGCCTAACACATTGCTAGAATCCTGTAAAAGTTCATTCATTGTCTTCTGTTATTCTTCTATGGTCTGAAATTACATGTTGAAATTTCAGTTTCCAAAGTGATGGTATTAGGAATTGGGCTGCTGGGAGATGAGGGCTCTGTCCCAATGAACAGGAGTAGTGCCTTTATAAAAGGGACTCCTCACCCTTCTACCCTGTGAACATAAAGAAGGCACTGTCTGTGAGCCAGACAACAGGTCCTCACTTAGACACAAAATCTACCTTGATCTTGGATTTTCCAGTGTCCAGAAATGTGTCAAATAGATTTCTGTTGTTTATGAGCTACCTGGTTTATGATGTTTTACTTAAGCAGCCTGAATGGAATAAGACATCTCCTTCTACCTCTACTCACTTTTTCTACTTTGTAATCCTGACCAAAGGACTACAGTCAGGGGTAAGAAAGGGCTGGAGAGATCTATCTAAGGATAAATGCCCCAACTTGGAAGAACAGGGCGGTGGGTCTCAGTATCAGGCTATGGAGTCCTGAAGTGAACTTCTCACCCCACATACTCCTGATATTGGGAGTTGAGAATTCAGTAAGGAAATGATAGAATAGTGGAAGGAAGAAAGATATTCCTTTGCTTTACTTGGCAAGAAGGAGGACTCCAAAGTCCCCTCTGCTGTTATTACACTCTGTTGTTGTTGTTAGGTGCTATTGAGTTGGTATCTAACTCATAGTAATCCTACCTACAACAGGCAAAACACTATTGTCAGTGCTTCTCTGCTATTCATAGAGTTTTCAACAGCTGATTGTTTTTTGGGAGTGGGCAGCCAGGTCCTTCTCCTAAGCCTACAGTACCTGCTGTTCTCATGCATTCTCCCATCCAAGTACTAACCAGGCCTGACACTGATTAGCTTCTGAGATCTAACGGGATCAGATGCCACAGTGGTATGGCTGCAGGCATTGTACTCTACTCATGATCCTTTATCTTAAAGTTTGTCAGTAGGAAAGCAAAAGTAGAGGTGGTCTATGTTGGGATCAGGAAGAGATTTCATGTGTGGACCTCATAATTCCCTCAGAGGGAAACCACACATGTTTTTGGCTGCTAGACTGTGTATGGCTTGAGGTTGGGAGCCAAGCTATGATTAGATTCTGATGGACATTGGAGGCTCTGGAAAGTTTGTATTTTAATTTTTAGATATTGTATCTATGTACATCAGTTTAGATTAGAGATACTATATTAGAAAAGGAATTTGTGATTTAGAAAAAAAAATCCCTGCAAAGTGAGGCTAAAGATGGGGCTGTTAATTGAGAGACAATTACCTGAACAGTCAGTGGAATTGAGTATGTAGGGGCAGCAGAATGTGGGATTCAAGAACAGGGATACTAACCCCAAGCTGCCTGCTTTTCCGTTCAGGAACTACATGACCGTGATCAAGTTGCTTAACCTCTCAGCATCTCAGTTTCCTTCTCTCTAAAATGAACATGGTGATAGTGCCTTACTTATGGGATTGTAAAGGTTTCAAGGCAGTGGCTGGGACATGATGAACATTTTTTAGAAAAAACCTCATTCATAGTAGAAAATCAGTTTCACTTGGACACAGATTGGGAAATTAAGGTTGGGAAAGAAGCTAAGTAATGTTGCAGGAGGAAGGGAAAGCAGATTTGAGGCACCACTTTGAGACTCTAGGCATGTATTGTCATCACCTGACACAGGAACAAAGGAGGAGGAATGGGCTTGGAGCTTTCATAGTAAGTTTGGAGCTTGGAAGAAGGTATAGGATGGAGGTGTAATTTGGAAAATCCATCTTGAAAAGTAATGGAGTGAGTGGGCTTCCCCAGTAAGATGAGGTAATTGGATGAGGAGAGTGCTATAGAAACTTGGGGTATGTTAATATTCTTCAAATGGGTCGAGGTCTATCATTTGAATAAGGAGGGAGCTAAATGACTAGAAGAGAACCTAGAGACAACAGAGTGGTAAAAGCCCCAAATAAAATTACAAGTCTGTGAGGGTGGGAAGTAGAGTCAAAGGCCAGATAATTCTATGAATTTATCATTGTTTAATCTCCTTCCCAATGGGCTATATCTCTAATGTTCCTAGTAATAGGATCTACCTTTGTACTCCATGAATTTGCAGCTGCTTTCTATTTTAAGACCTGTAATGGATCCCAGATACATGTACATATGAACTATGCAACAGAATAGAGAAAGACTCCTAGACACTCCAGCCCACATGAACTCAGATACACAGAGAAAAGACTACCCTGGGAAGTGAATTAACTTAGACAGAAGTTGTATTCAGAAGTTGAATACTAATCATTTTCTGTAGGTTAATGAAAATGATGCTAATCAGTTCTTCTGTCCTCTTTCCAGATCTCACTACTAACCCACCAAACCACAAAGCCTCTTGGGTGGCTTCATTTTTGTATTTTGGCTACATGACACATGTAAGTCATCACTGAGATGTGGACTCTATTAGCTCAGTTCACACGGTTATTAGTTACATTCTTAATACCTGAAAGATGAGGTTGTAGAGTTGGCTCTCCTTGACCCTTGACTCATTAATGATAGGATAGCATCTTGGGCACATCTGGTTGGAAGGGCCAGCCTGTTGCCATTGAGGCCATCTCTCTGCTTCTGGGAAGGACTCGATCTCAAATGCTGCAAATTACCAAACTCTTTAGTTTTCCAAGAACAAGCAATGTTGGTTTCCATTAAAAAAAGAATAGCCTGTTTTAAGAACTCACTATGAACATATTCCTGCTCAAGTATCTAAGTATGCCATCATGCAGTACTCCTGTCTTTTACTCATAGTGAGTTGGGGAAAAGAAAACTCATATGTAAGCATCATTGGAGAGAAAAGCAAAAAATGCTTTGGAGATTTAAGCAGATAAAGCAAGTGCAAAGTACAGTGGTACCTTGGCACTCCAATTGATCCACACTTGAACATTTTGGTCTTTGATCAATATTTTGAAGAGAATTCTGGTCCAGTGTTCTACCACTTGCTCTGCACTCAACAACTATTCTAAACCTGTATGAGAGGCCATGCTTACCCATGACACTTCTGATTGAAATGAAAGGGGAAGCATCACCTTACACATTGATTTCAAGTAATAAAGACCTACCCTAGCGCTAGGTTCACTATCTTGTGTTTTTTTTTTAATATATATATATATATATATATATATATATATATATATATGTACACCATATGGTCATCATGGCACTCAAGAAAATTTCTAGTGCTAAAAGTGAAGGAAAGAGGAAACAGTAAGAACAACAATTGAATTTAAAAAAGAACTTATTGCCAAGTATGGGAGTAGCATATATGTACCTGAATTAGCCATTTAGTGTGATGCCAGAATCAATCATTCTTTCTTTTTCTTTCTTTCTCTTTTTCTTTCTCTCTCTATTTCTTTTTTTCTCTTTTGGGACTTGGGGGTTGAACCCAGGGCCTCACATATACTTTGCAAGTGGTCTACCACAAGGCTGCAATCCCAGCCCATTATTTTATTTTTTGTTTTGAATCAGGATATCACTGTTACACAAGCTACCTCTGGCCTCAAACTGACAATCTTCCTGCCTCTGCCTACCAAGTTGCTGATATAGATGTGGGCCACTGTCCCCAGCTTATCTATTTATTTCTTATAGGAAAAAAGCACTCGGCAGCCAAACTGATTAGCACTCCACAGTTTTTCAGAATAGACTGTGGTTGAATGCTGAGGTACCACTGTAATTGCCTCTGTTTTCAGAATGCTAATGAATTGAATAGGTTGAAAATGGTAAAGTGATTACTATTGCTGCTATGACATATTTCAGTTGCTTTTATTCTGCATGGGAAAATGTAGAAGTTAAAATATGGAATGAAAAGTAATGTTGGAAAAGAGACTTCTATGAGAGAAATTACAAATGAGTTTGACCATTAATTGATCAACTGAACATATATTTACTAAATGTGCATGAAACAGAAAGAACTCTGCTAGGTGTTGGGAATATAGCTGGCCCTGCTGGGAATGGTAGGTGCTTACCAGTATTTCCTGGAAATGCTCCTGTTCTCCTCAGTGAAGATGGGGTTAGGCTGTGAAGAAAGAGTTACATCTGATTCCGTGTTGTTTACATTCTTATAGAACCCTTCTGAACATCAGCTGACTGCTTGTTTTGCTGATGCATCAAGCATTTTCCTCTTCTTACTTCCACCAATAGTGATGAAAACAAAAACGGTGGGAGTAAGTTGTTCATTCCACAAGCCATTTGTAGAGATGTTTAGTTAATGGACAGAAAATGCACAGTAGTTAAATGTTAATTAATTTCTTTTTTGAGAGGCATATTCATTTTATGCTATTTATGAGGGTTGTCTTGTAAACAGATTCCTATTACTTTGGTTCAACCATTGAATTTCCCTAAGTCACTAATCCTAAATGTTCATTAATTTCAGCCAGCTCTAGAGACTATCTTCTCACTGCACATTACCACAAAATGCAACTCAAAAGCAAGGACCGTGTCTGCTTCATGTTTTAAAACATGCCTGCTAAGGAAGGAGAAGTGCTTGAGGGAGCTCCAAAAGCAGGATTTGATGAAGATAATGATGATGATAATGATAATGATCTGGTAGTGGAGATGGCAATGATGGTGATGACAGTATTGGATCTAGTCCCTATTTTGATGCTGAATGAAGATGAGAACAGTGGTGTGAGTAACTTGTCTTTCAGGTACATTAAGAGCTTTTTGTGTTTTTTAACAAGTGCATGGAGAAAGATACTCATGACGAAACATTGTTAAATATTCCAGCTTGGAGGCAGAGCTGATGAGGGAATGGATCAAATTTACCCATCTGCCAGGAAAATGTAGAAACCTTCAGCCAGTGTAGGGGAAGTATTTAAAGGCTTCTTGGCCTAGGTACAAACCCAGTGTCAGCTATGTGATTTTTGAGAGATCACATATTTTCAGTAATCCTTTATTCATCTATAAATGGGATATAATTCCCTACCTAGAGTACTTTGCATGGATCATTCCTTACTATGGAATAAAGTTTCTACCCAATTTCTAGTGCATAGGTTGACCTAAAAAAATTCTTATCCTCCTCATCTCTCTCCATGATCATCAGTTTTCTTACCTATAAAATGAGAAATAATAGGTATGTCAAATGCAATAATGTATTTGAGCACATTTTATAAAGCAGAATCTGTTATAATTTTGCAAAAGTTACTTGTATCTTAGTGAAATATAAGGTTTTAAGGATGAGAAAATCCTCTGAGAAGTTATGATGAATCCATGGGCCTTATCAAGTTTCTTTGAATTTGAATACAAATTCATTGTCAATGTCATCCTTCAGTGGAGGGCTATAACCATCCTTTTGAATGGCAGGTCATGGGGAGGCTGGAAGGTGAAAGCAGAGGGTGGGATAATGGAATTGGCCCTTTGGGACTCAGCTCTGCCATCCTAGCTGCAGAGAAAATGCTGATCCATCTGGAGTCAGTGGGGAGAGGGAACAAGAGGGCTCAGCAGAGGAGCTGCCAGGAATTCATGAGGCTTTGCAAAGTTCATCTGTTTGATGGTTGCCAGAAATGGCAAAAAGAGCTGGGCCCCAGCGGCAGGCTGCTGGGGGATTGTCATAGCCAGGCCCATGTGATACCCTTTGAGGATGGTACTGAATTGGTTACTTTTCTTAATGGCCCACATAGGCCAACTGCACAATGTCTACAGCTCCCATCAGCTTGCATTCCACCCCAACCATTTCTCATTTGGAGAGAGCTGCATCTTGCTATCTTTCTCTGCAACTAACAGGGAGAAGGGGAAAGGCAAGGCTCTTCAGTGCAGCTTCAAGATGATGTGTCTGCATTTTGGCTCCCCATCAGCACAATCAGCATGCTAATAACTCCCTTTGTTCCTGCCAAATTTCTTTATTGAAATATTGAACCATCTTGTCTTTATTTTAAATTTTAAATGGGCAAATTAATTTTATTGGTTAAACCACTCTGGAGGAAGAAAGAGCCTTTTACCTTAGATGCTATGACATCATCTCATCTGTCACCTTTTAAAAGTCCTGTGTTTGGAATCAAGCCTCTTGGCAGCTTTTGCAATTGGGCGGCAGAAGCTTCAAAACAAGAGTGAGAAAGGGGAAAAAAAGGCTATGAAGTGAACTGATGGTTGGAAACTCAGTGACATGGCTACAAAGAATCAGACAGAAGAGCCAGAGCTGGAACAGCTGCTGCAGCCTTAAGAGTCTGAACTCCAGAGGCAGCCAGCTCCCAGCACATCACACACTGTGACAGATGTGGGCCATAGCAGGAGCATTAGTTGTTATGAGAATGGAGATAAGGTTTGCTTTGGGTTGGGGCTGGTGCGCTAAGGAATGACTGTTCCTCTCTTCCATTCAAGCACTAGGGAAGTTGGAAGCATCTAATCTAGGAAGAACGGGGTTTCTTTCATTGACTCTACAAATGGTCTGTTCTCTCATTATTATACTGGGGCCTTGGGCCTTGAAAAATTCAGTCAGTACAACTTCTCTCCCCAATATCCATTGCCACCATGGTAGAAGCCACTGCTTCTCTTTGCCATTGCCCTTGCAGTCTTCTGATTGTTCTGTTGTTTGAGATAGAGCTCCCCAGGAAGCAGGCCTGGAAATGGACATCTGGTTGCAGGATTTCTGGGGAGTCCTCTGGGGCTCACTACCCATGAGGAATGGGGGTGGCAGGATTGGGCAAAGTAAAGGTACAATTGTTTGAAGTTGTAGCAAAGCCCCAACAGAGGCCAGGGATCTCTGAAAACTCAGGGAACCCTTCTGAGCCACTTCAAAAGGAGGCATTTGTAA
Organism: Pedetes capensis; assembly: GCA_007922755.1. Taxonomy (NCBI): domain Eukaryota; kingdom Metazoa; phylum Chordata; class Mammalia; order Rodentia; family Pedetidae; genus Pedetes; species Pedetes capensis. The sequence goes on along the minus strand of VMDO01001191.1, from coordinate 108,417 downwards.
CAGCACTGATCAGTCACCTGGGGTCAGCTGCTCCCAGTGAGGAACATGGCCTCCCAGTGGCAGCTTCCTTGAGTTAAAGGCTATTCTCACAGAGAGACTTTACTGTGAGCCATCAGCAGCCAACAGTTCTGTAGCTGGGGATGTTCACATCAGTCCTAAACGGGAAAACTAGGGTGCACACCTCAGGTCCTTGACATTGTTCTCCACCTACCACAGTGCCCCATGATTTGTTCTCTAGATGTCCTCATAAACTCATCCTTAGCTTCCTATTGCCTCCCGGTAAAGGCTCACATCCTTATATGCCCTACACATTTTTGAGTCAGCCTCATTGTGCCTACATTTCCAGCCTTGCCCATCTCTTTCAGTCTCTCTAATGCCTCAGGCAAAGGTCCCTGGACATAGTGCTCTCACTCTCTGCAATTTTCTATTTTCCCCAAGACTTTTTTTTTTTTTTTCTTTTTGTGGTCATCCAGAATTCTATTCCTCTTCCTAGTTTTGGGAACACTCATTGTGTGAATCCAAAGGAAGCAAGCCTCCATGGGCACTTCACCCAGGCTGACACAGCTGAGTGTTGGAATACCAACACTGGCTTTAAATATTGGGTTAGTTACAAATAAACCAAAGGGACAATGAGTCCTCATTGCTGGCCTTGGTGATAACATCATGCGGCAGTGGTGTCTGTGTGCTTGGGAGTGGGTCCAGGAATGTTTTTGCTGCCAGCTTCCCTTGATTCCTCACATTTCTGAACTTATTCCTCCATCATTCTTCCTATTAATTTGGCGCATAACAATAGTCTTCTTGTATATTCTTCTTTTGACATACTTTTGCTTCATTACTCATACCTTTGGTGTCAGCTGTTGAGCCACTTCCTTAGAGAACCTTCAATGGAACCCCTACCCAGTGGAGGTCAATTTCCCTTTGTATCATCAAGTTCTCTTCATTCAGACCATGACGATATCAATTGGTAGTCAAACAATAACAGTGATTATGCAATTGATGTCTATCTTCCCAATCACATTTTTAACTTTCTGAGAATAAGACAGTGCCTATTTTTGTTCACAATTTTTGCTACAACTCTAGGACAGGCACTACAACTAATATGTAGGCACATCTTTTGAATAAATACAAGAATAATGAAAGTCAGTGGTTGTAATTGGACATCTATAACTTTTTAAAAATGAGGTAGATATAGATCTTGAGGAAGAAAGGTTCAAACTGTCTTCCTGAAGGGCTAAGAAATACCAGCTCAGTCAGGCATTGTCTTCTTGCATTTGTTGATAATTTCCTGTGTTTCTTTTCCTCTCTTTCCCTTTTTTGTGAGCCTTTCTTTCCCTTAATGACATAATTGGTTGCCTCTTTTATATTCCGATCCTTATCATACTTTTGGAGAGTGAAAATTCTAGCTTTACATTATTTTAGATCTGGGTTTCCCAGTGCTTAAACAGAACCCTGTTTTGTTTTCCTTCTCACCCTTAATTAGACTTTTAAAAGAATCACTGATGAAATCAATAGACAGCCCATGTATGGAGCCAGATTCCTTCACAGAGACTTTATTAGGTTGCTCCGGAGAATGATAGTGCCAACAACATCCCTTTAGCAGAAAGAGCATAAGGCAAGAGAGGTTCCTTTTGGGGTCTTTACCAAGTTTCACATTACCAACTTCTGGGCCCAAGCTCAGTGTCCTTTCCGTTTGAATTTTGCCAGGGAACCTTGTTTTTAGTTGGCTTTGGGAGGTCTGGGGTGAGAGATCAATGAATGCTATAATGATAGCTATCCAGGGCCACACAGCCACCAGGATTTTTGTGGAGAGGGTGAATTTGGTAGAGTTTCACAATCTGGAGGATCCTGAGATGGTGTGGCCTGGCTTTATCCCACATCAGAGAACACTGGATTCCAACATATTCTCTTTCCACAGAGCTCCATGTTATCTCTGGTCAGTGAGTCCAAAGTCATTTTGAATAAAAGATTTACTACCTTCCTTTGTCATCCCTCCCTAACTTATCCAGGGCTGAGACACTAACACCTAGAACTAGTCACTATGGGAGCATCAATCCACAAGGGTGACTACACACAGCACAAAGGATTTGTTGCTGAAGAAGATAGGTTTTCCTATCAGAAACTATTAGTAAAAAAGAAAGGGATGGAGGGAGTATCTAATGGGCTCCAGAGTAGGGAATTTACTGGATTCTCATGTTACCCTGAAGAAACAGGCAGAATTATCCCTACTTTATGTATAGGAATATTGAGGTTCAGAAAGGGTAGGTGACAAGTCCACAATCATACAACATTAAAGCAGCAGAGCAGTGCTTGAAATTGAAGATTGACTGATTCAAATCTAGACTTTTTCCACTCTTCCAAACTGTTATGCTGAGAGGACACCACGGGCAGTGCCTTCCTGTGTCTGAAAAGAACTCACCCTGGTAGATGCTGCTGCTTATATACAGCAATAATCTCTTTTATCTATAGATGGTGCTTGGCATTGATCTCCTGGCGCTGCTGTACCCCATATGTCTTGAGATGTCTATATTCAGAACTTTTTCCTGAGTATCCTACTTTTGATTGGCATGATGTCTAAAGAAGACAGGATGGTGTTGTGATAATTGAAGGGAGTTGCTTAAAAGTTACAAAATCTAGGATTTAGATCCCAGCTCTGCCATTTACTAATTGTGTGACTATGGACAAGTTGCTTTTCTCCTCTAAGATGTATCCTCAAAATGGAAATCCTGTTACCGTATGGCAGGATTAACATTGTAATAAATAAAAATTAGTTTTCCTTATTTTCTTTAGATAGATTTAACTCTGATTCTGAGCTCCCTTTTATATGGCTCATGGAAAAAAATGTTCCCAAACACCAAAGGGTCTCCCCAAGCTAGGGTTACCTTTGGGAGACCTATGTTGAATGTGAAGGATGGAGGATAGGATTGGAAGGTTGGGTGAAGATTCCCATACTAGCCACTTTTTCATCAATGAGTACATTCTATTTTGTATAAATGTGAGGGAGAGTATAACAAACATAGTCAGACCCTGGAGTAAGGCTGAGGAGACAAAAGGGTATAATAAAGCATGATTATTATTATATGAGAAGGACATAGGGAGACTAAACGAATTTGGTGGGGAGGTGGCATTAAGGAAAACTGCTAGAGAAGGATCATTTAAACTGAAATGTGATTACTTCAAAGTAAACCAGGAATAGGGAAGAGTGTTTCAGGTTCAGGGAACAGCATGTGCAAATAACAGGACATAGCATATTTAAAGACCTAAAGGAAGTCTGTAAAGTCTAGCATAGGGGGATCAGGGGGTGCACGCCTATAATCCCAGCACTTGAGAGGCTGTGGCAGGATGATCAACGTGAGTCCAAGGCCAGCCTGGTCTATGTAGTGAGTTCCTGGCTAGCCTGGGCTACACAGTGAGACCTTGTCTCAAACAAACAAAGACTGGCACAGGGAATAAGACAGGAGAGAGGCATAAATTAGGCATGGGGAGCTAGGAGGGGCTAGATTTTCTGTTCTGTCTTGGTGGAGTCTTGTTAATAAGGCTCAAAGAATGTGTCCCCCAAGGATTTATACAATGGCTTTACCTCAAAGGAAAATTTGTAAATCAGAGGGCTAAGGAATCACATGAGATTAACTGGTATAACTCATGTATACGTTTGCTTATTTCTTTGTTGTTTGAAACACTATGTGTCAGACATGTTGCTGCAGGCAGGCATCATCTCATTTAAACAGCACAGTCCCCCAATGAATATGCACCATTATTACTCCCAGTTTACAGAGCAGAAAGTTATGGCTTTATGTCAGTTACTTTTGTGTAGCAGTGACTGAAATATCTGAGAGAAGAATTTAAAAGAGGAAAGATTTATTTTGACTCATAGTCTCAGAGGGTTTAGTCCATGGTCATTTGGCTCCATGCACTTGGACAGAACATCATGATGATGGGAACATGTGGTGGACGAGCTTCTTTACCCCATAGCCTACAGGAACCAGGGCAGAACAAGGGCCAGAAGCCAGGTGTAGCTTTCAAAGGCCCCCAGTGATCTACTACCTCCAGCTAGGCCCCACCTCCTAAAATTTCCATAATCTCCCAAAATTGCGCCACCAGGCTTGGGACCGAATGTTCAACACATACACCTGTGGGGCATATTTCATATGTAAACTGTGAGAGTGATATTAAGTAATGTGCTCATAAACTTTGAAACCATGATTTTAATCTAGTTTTTCTTATTCCGAAGCCCTCATTTTCACCCTTGAATTTGCAATTAGTTGATGCATAGAAAAGCATCCTGAGAATGTTCACCTCAGGTTATTGTGTTTTGATGGTAAGAGGAAGCTGGTTTTGGAGAGTGATCCTAGAAAGAGAAAAGTGGGTTCCTCCACGGGAGCAATAATGATCTTGGGATATGTGTGCACATTTGTATATGTGCAAGAGTAAGGTGGGTGGTATAGTAATTGTGATCCTAAACCTGTATTTTTTCAAACTGTGCTTTGCAAAGAATTGTAGTCTGACATCTGTTATGACATGTTGTATGCAAAAGAGGTCCTACAGTCAAATGTGGGTAGAAAACTTTGGGAAGCAAAAATATCTTTATTGTAGAACTTTTCAGTTCCTTAATATGCTATGAGACATATGACCCTTCAGGAGTATTACTATGTTTCAAAAGTAATTGATACCAGTAACTATTTCTTGAAAAGTTATTAAATAGTATCATGTATAACATAGGGTAGGGAATGCTGTTCTAAATGTTGTTGTTGTTGTTAGGTGCCGTCGTGATCCGACTCATAGCGACCCTCACAGGGTTTTCAATGGCAGATTGTTTTGGGATTGCCTTGGGAGTGGATTGCCAGGTCCTTCTCCCACTTTTGCGGTGCTGGGAATTGAACTCAGGACCTCAGTGACTGAAACACAGCGCTCTACCAACTGAGCTAAGTCCCAGCCTACTCTTCTGAATAATCTCCATAAATCTTATGATTTTACATTGGTGAAATTGGTTAAAATAATTATAATAATTCTATGAGTACCTTTTAATAAATATCCCCTATTGGGATACTTTCTTTGACATATGGGGTATTTTTATTGACCTATTTTAATAGGAAAAAGATCTTTATTATTGTTTTAGGATAATATTTGTGCCCTCATGGCAATCTGAGCCTAAGGAAAAAGCCTTTGCTTCTCCAGATACAGTTGAACAGCTGTGGATTATACTGAGATTTAATGCCTTCACTATTTTATTACTATGTATTTGCAGAAGTGGATGAATTTGGCACAGAAGGGCTTCAAATTAGACTTTAAATCCAGGGGCCAGAACCTCTTTTCCCACAGCATAAAGTCTTTTGTGTCAGTAGGACTTATCCATGTTGCAAAGATGAACAGAATGAGGAATAGAGTGAAAATCTGGCTTTTGGAATTAGCAACAGCAGAGAATGGAAATGAAACAGAACAGGAGAGGAAAGAAAATTTACTAAATTGTAATTTCTTTTTAAAATCTGTTTGGAGGGTCCTTTGCTTTTATCACAATATTCATCCATTAAGCTTTCTCTTTTTAGCAGTAAACATTGATTTGTGAAAATAATGGCTCCTTCTGGAAGATGAGAATTTCATTAAAAAAAACTCTGTATCTTCTAGATTATGGTATCTTTTAAAAAAAATCTAAAAGAAGTAATTGCCAACTTGATTTTGTGTGCTTTCACTGTGATTGTTTTTCAAATTCTTGGCCTGTTTCCATTGGCAAAAACAATTTCAATGCTTATGGTTTGGCAGGGAAAGAACTTTTTTTTTGATACCCAATAATCATTTTCTTTAATGTCTCCAATTCAAAAAACAATAATTTTTTCAAAAAGATGAAAACTTGCTAAAGTTTGTTTAATTCTTCTAAATTTATTCTTAAGAATGATTCTAAGTGGAAATAATCTTCATACAGTTTCCAAATGGCTGAGAAGGAAAAAGTTTCTTCAATTGAAGTAAAGTATGCTTTATTCCATTGTTTGAGGTGAGAGGACAAATGGTATGCAGATACTTGTTCTCAGTAACTCCAGATGGTTGTGCTAGGAAGGAGGAAATGCTTTAAAAGACATACAATTCTTTTATATGTAAAGAGTACTACCAAGCTACTATTGCCTCAATGTAATAGTAATCATAGGATGTAGGTATTTCCATAGTTTCCATTTTATAGGCAAGAAAACTGAGGCTCAGCAAGGTTAACTGACTTATTCAAGCTCATAGATTGGGCATTGGAACTAACACTTCAACTAAGCTGTATTTTGGTTCTTCAGAGAAACAGGACCAACAGAATGTGTTTGTATAGAGACTTAGTATAAGTAATAGGCCCAACTATTGTGGAAACTGTTGTTGTCTTTGTTGTTAGGAGCCATCGAGTAGGGTCCAACTCTTAGTGGCCCTATGGCACAATAGAACAAAATGTTCCCCAATTCTGTGCCAGGCACACAATCTTTTTTATATTTAAGTCCATTATTGCAGGCACTGTGTCAATCCATCTAGTTGAGGGTTTTCCTTTTTTTTCATTGACCTGCCACTCTCCCAAATATGATATCCTTCTCCAGGGAATTGTTCCTTCCTGACTACATGTCCAAAATACATAAGATGCAGTCTAGCCATCATAGCTTCCAAGGAGTACTCTTGTTGCATTTCTTCTAGGATGGATCTGTTGGTTCTTTTGGCAGTCCATGGTTTAGTAAATATTTGTATCCTGCAACATAATTCAAAAGCATCAAATCTTCCCATTTCCCTTATTCATTGTTCAGCTTTCACAAATGTATGTTGCAACAGAAAATGTCATGGCATGAGTCAGGCACACCTTCATCTTCAATGTGACATATTTACTTTTCAGCACTTTAAAGAGGTCTTTTCCAGTAGCTTTTCTCAATGCAATGTGTCTTTTGATTTCTTGACTGCTGCTACCATGAGTGTTGGCTGAAGAACCAAGTAAAGCAAAATCTTGGACAACTTCAAGCTTTTCTCCATTTATCATGAAACCGCATACTGACCCAGTTGTGTGGATTTTTGTTTTGCTGATGTTGAGGGGTAATCTATACTGAAGGCTGTGCTCTTTGATTTTCATCAGTAAATGTTTCAGATACTCTTCACTTTCAGCAAGCAGAGTTGTGTCATCTGCATAATGCAGGTTGCTAATGAGGCTTCCTCCAATCAAGATGCCATATCCTTCTTCATAAAGTCCAGCTTCTCAGATTATTTGCTCAGCATAGAGATTGAAGAGGTAAGATGAAAGAATATAGCCCTGACACATATCTCTCTTGACTTTAAACCAGGCAATGTTTCCTTGTTCTGTTAGAACAACTGCCTCTTCATCCATGTACAGATTCCTCATGAGTACAATTAAGTGCTCTGATATTCCCATTCTTCACAATGTTATCCATAATTTGTTATGATCCATATAGTCAAATGCCTTTGCATGGTAGATATAACATAGATAGACATCTTGCTGGTCTTCTCTGCCTTCACCTAATATCCATCTGACAGCAGTCATGATATCCCTATTTCCAGCGCTCTCCTGAATCCAGCTTGATTTTCCCCCAGTTCCCTGTCTGTATACTACTGCAGTTGCTTTTGAATGATGTTTAGTAAAATTTTACTGGGTGTGATATTAATGGTATCATTCAATAATTTCCAGATTTTGTTAGATCCCCTTTCTTGGGAATAGGCACAAATATGGATCTCTTCCAGTCACTTAGCCAGGTAGCTGTTTTCCAAATCTCTTGGCATAAACAAGTGAGCAGCTCCAGTGCTGCATCTGTTTGTTGAAACATCTCTATTGATATTCCATCAATGCCTGCTTCCTCTATTCCATCAAGGCATTGTTTACTTCATCCTTCAGTACCATTTGTTCCTGATCATATGTAAATTCTCAAAATGATTGGTCAGCCACTAGGTCTTTTTGGTGTAATGACTCTGTGAGTGGGCAACTCTTTCCCAGTTGTCTTTTGAGTGCCTTTAAACCTGGGGGGCTCATTTTCTGTCACTATATCTGACAGTGTTACTCTGCTATTCATAGGGTTTTCAATGGCTAATTGTTTCAGGAGTGGGTTAGTCATGTCCTTTTCCATAATCTGTCTTAGTCTGGAAGTTTAGCTGAAACCTGTCCTCCATGCATGACCCTGCTGGTATCTGTAATACTGGTGGCATAGCTTTCAGTATCACAGCAACACACAAGCCTCTGTAGTATGGCAAACTGACAAACACATGGGGTTCTGCAAACTGACACTTATCAAATCTACAAATGGCAAGCTAGAGACCCAGGAGAGCCAATATGTAGTTTCAGTCTGAGTGTGAAGGCCTGGAGAATCAGGAGAACTGATGATGTCCCAAAGTTGGCCAGCTCAAGACTCAGGAATAGTCAGTGTTTCAGTCTGAGTCCAAAAGCCAGAAAAGACCAATGTCCTAGCTTTATAGTCAGGTAGGAGGAATTCCCTCTTCCTGAGCTGATTCAGGTCTTCAGTTGATTGGACTAGGCTCATCCACATCAGGGAGGGCAATGTGTTATACTCAGTCCACTAACTCAAATGTCAAGGTAAATATCACCACAGACAAACCCAAAATACTGTTTGGATAAGTTCTGGATACCCCATGGCCTGATCATGTTGATGCATAAAGTTAATGGTCACAAAATCTGTCTGAGTCTAAATTCCATGCTCTGCTTCAGTTACAAAATTAATTATCTCCTCTAGAATCATATTTGAAACTGCTATCCATGCTCCTGTTTATGTGTATATTCTTGCAACAATTTTACATATCAACCTTCATGATGCTTCTCTGCATGACTCTGTTGATCAAGACTTTCCTTTCAAAGATATGTATGTTCATATTAATCCTTTTAAGTTAAATAGGACTCAACTGGGTTATTTCATGTTTGCTTTTTTGCTGTTGTGTTTGCCTTCAAAGGGATATGTGGCCATGTGTACAAAACATTTTTGGTTGGCACAGTTGAGGGGAAGAAGACTTCTGTCATTTAGTGGGTAGAGGCAAGAGATGCTGCTAAACAGCTGCAATATACAGAGTATTTTCCCCACAACAAAAATTATCTAACTGCAAATGTTAATTGTGTTAGATTTTAGAAACTCTGCTATAGTGTACGGGCTCTTAGGGTCTGTCATGGGTTTTATGAGATTTATGCTTTCCATATCTGCAGCCATAGCACCCTAGCATCTGATCCTACCAGATCTCGGAAGCTAAGCAGGGTCAGCCTGGTTAGTCCTTGGATAGGAAACTTCCTGGGAACACCAGGTGCTGCAGGTTAGGGAGAACTTGACAATCCACTCACAAAACAATCCGCCATTGTTTTGTAAGGCCAGAGAAGCACTGACCTTAGTGCTGGGCATAGCACAATGTCAGCAAGTGTTTCATTCTGTTGTACAGAGGGTCACTGTACAGAGGGCCTGACTCAAAGGCACTTAACAACAACAGGAACAATGACAACAACAACAACAATGCTTTCCTTAAAAATTTATGCAAAATTTTATATGTGCAGAATATAGTTTTTTTTCCCGGAGGAGAGTCATGGCTTTCTTTAGATTATGACAGAGCTTTATGCCCTCCCTAGTAAGTCTAACAGATAGACATTTAGCATCAAGATTCCTTATGCCTTTGTGAACTGTAGAAGCAGGATGGTTAAAATTTATATTTCCCTAAATTAACTTGTTATTGTACTGGATGTAAGTTCAGTTCCCCTAAGCAATTGATTTAGCATAAGATTTGCAAGGCTAAAGTGAGACAGGGGCAACATTTCTGCCACTTTGGTTGTTTTCTGCTAACAAAAATATTGGTGGTCTTTGAGGTTTTCTTTATTATCTTTCCAGGGACTAGTCAAAAGCTTCATGGGTGGTAAAAGGCAGCGTACTGACCATGGTGGTGAAGGCAGTGGTTTTCTGATCTTGGATTGCCATTACAGGACTATGTTCCTGGAGATCACAATTCCAGAAGCAGTCCTCTTATTTCTCACTTTTCTGATAGAGGTAGAGAGAGGAGCTATCTCCATGGACCGTTTATGGAATATTTTTGTAGGAGTCAATGTGTAGGCTTGGCCTAGAACCTGGTCCTCCAAACCTTCTAAAATTTTGAAAATACTTTGTTTCACATATTAAGTTCTGTTCTACTTTAATAATTGAGTCAGGTGTCTGTTTCTTGCAACTGCCTCCTGCTGATATACCTCTGAAAAGTTTAGAATCCTAATTTGCTCAGCTGCTGGTCTGATGGAACTGCTGATTCCTTCTGTAATGTTAAATATGAATTCAAAGGTAGTAAAGCCTCTTAGATATGTAAATCAGAGATCTTCTAAAAAATATTTGACCTGGTGTGTCAGTAAGCTTGTCATTGTGGAGAATAAGAAATGAGCACAGTCCAGTTTGAAGTAGACCTCACCGACATAGAAGTCTTTCCTGCATATGCAAGAAATATTGAAAGGTTAACACTGGAAAGGGCTGGGATTTAGCTTAGTTGGTAGGGTGCCACTCTGCAGTCTCTGAGGTCCCGAGTTCAATTCCCAGCACTGTAAAAAATGGGAGAAGGACATGGCAATCCACTCCCAAGGCAATCCCGAAACAATCTGCCATTGAAAATTCTATGAGGGTCTCTATGAGTTGGACACGACTCGATGGCACCTAACAACAACAACACTGGAAAGGGCCTTAGACCATCTAGATCAGTGGTTCTCAAACAGGCAAATTTTATGTTGTCTAAGTAAATGAGAGTACTGCTTCCTGCCATGTGTGGGACAGTCCTACATAAGAAACAATGGTTTCCTGTCTTCCAGTGCTAATGTCTGTAGTATTAATGCTGAGAAACCTCAGTCCAATCTCTGAAGTAAGCACTGAATGATGAAACATTTTCTCTAAAGCCATAAGACTCATACAGGTAAGAATGAAACCCAGGTCCTCCAACTCCCAGGTCAGAGGTCTTTCCTCATCACATCAGGAGAGGTTGGCTGATATGATCAAGTGACCTGGAGAGACAGGAGATAGGCCTGCAAATGGAATTAAGAAGAGTGGCTGAAAGCAGGTCTAGATTTTGATCAATATGCACATGAATGGCCAGGCTGTTGTTCTATTTGTTTTGTTTTATATTTGGGCTTAGTCATGTCTGCTTACTCAGTGCCCACACTATGCAAATTGTTAGGGGTTCTGTGTATCATCCTTGAGTTAGAGAATCATATTGAAGGCAAAAATGAAAGAGGAGAGACTGGCTTTGCGTTTGACTCTGTTCCCAGTATGGTTACCCCATCTTGAGATGTTTATTCCTCAGCATACACAGACGATTTTAAGTTCTACTTTTCCCTTGTAATTAAATTGGCAAGCAGTAACTTATTAGTTACCATGTTCCAAAAGGACACCTCACTTGCTGTAGATTTTGTCTCTGCAATAATATTTTCCTTTCTGAGGTATATAGATTAAATCAGAAAATTTTGCAAATGTTTTTGAGATTCCCAAGATTGTCCCCAGACTCATAGTGCAGAACAAATTGTGCAGGGATCAGTGATTAGTTCTTGCTTTGGAAAAGAATGTTTCTCAGCTGAACAGAAAGCAGGTTTAATGAGCAGGTTGCCTCTTTCCAGTGTAGCATTCAGCTGTAATCACCTTTCTCTAAGAATCAGGTTCCTGAATCTTTTTAAAATTTGATTATAAGCTTACTATTTACTTATGTGATAATTTAAAAAATTTGAGTACCATAAGCAAGATAAAGAGTTAAGGTTAGAAATTTGCTGTTGTTGTTGTTAGGTAGAAATTAGGGCACATTAAGTTAAAACTTGACTTAGCCTTACCTCTATGTGCATTTTTACCCATACTTCCTGTAATTGTGAATTTCTTCTTGGCTAGGGCAATGTTTTATTGCTTTTGCACCTGTACAAAGTAGATTTCATTCAGTTGTTCACACCACTGACAAATATTTACTGAGCACTTATGATGTGTCAGGCACTCTAAAATGCTAGGGATTTATTTAAGGAAATTTATCTGAGGCTGTGTTCTCCAGGCAAAGTGTCAGCCTATTCAGGCTATTGTAATTTTACTCTTGGTATTTAACAATGGCTGAGGCTTCCTCATTCTATTTCTCCTTTTTTTTTACAATATTTTAGAGGTAAAACAACAACAACAAGAGGTGAAATTAAGAGGGACTGAGATTCGAGGAATCACTAAAGTAGTCAAGAAGAACAAATGGTCCTTGCCTTCAAGAAGTTTATATTCTGGTATAATAAGTGTATGTTGAACTAAAGTAAACCAGCTTATTAGAGTATTTTAAGGGTTAGTTGGAAAGAAAATAAGGTGTTCAGTACACTGGGTGACTCAAGTGTGTGCACAACAACTAATAATGTCTTATTGTATTTGTTAATTATTCGGTGAGTGCTTCTCAACTTTTTTCCAAGTGTCTGCCCACCTCAACTGCCTACACTGCCCTCAGTTTCCCTCTGCCCCAGATCACTGTCATTTTTATATCCAGCCTTCTGTATGAAATGTGAAACAGAATAAAGGAACCCAGACCATTGCAAAAGGACAAGCATAATATTCTGATACTCCCAAACCGACTAACACCTTGGCTGAGGGCCATAGCCTTAGATAAATTAGCTGAAATTTCTGTGTTTGTTTCACTATTCAGGAAATGGAAATCATAATGCATGTCATCTCCTCATCATCCTGGAGCTGAGAGGATTAATGGGGGACTAGATTGCGAGTTTATTAAGCATGTACGATATAGACTTACTCAATGGGTAACAGATCAGGTAGATAAGCTGCTTTTCCAACAATATGACATAGACAAAATGACAGATAAAATGATTCTAACTTTATGCTCTACTTGAATTTTGATAGTAATGAAGGTGTGAAGAGTCCACATACATCAGATAGAAATAATAAAATTAATTGAGAAAGACTGACGAACACCCCAAAATTAGAATCAATAAGAAAGCTAATGGAGTGTCTAGAACACATTTGAATGAAAAGTAGAGCATAACGTAGGCCATTGTATAGATGATAGTATAATCATAACAACAGAAATTTATAAAACAGCAGTGGGGGAGAGAGGGCATTGTTTGAGAAAAAACAGAAGTCAAGTTCTGGCCTTGTTCGGCAACAACCTAGGGATGTGTGTATCACTCTGTCTTTCTGAATTTCAGTATTTTTATCAGTCCACTACAGGAACTATTTCTGGTCCTCAGAAATTGTCTTGAACAAAAGAGGATGTGAGAACAAAAGAGATAAGAAACACAGAAGGGCTTTGTTACAGGCTGAATTGTGTTATTCCCTGTACTACAAATTCACACGCGGAAGTTTTCACCCTACAGAAGTGACCCCCTGTTCCTCAACTGTACGCAACATTAGGTCTTCAAAGAAATAATTAAGTTAAAATGAGGTCATTATGGTGGATCCTTATCCAAAATGATCAGTGTCCTTGCAGGATGAGGAAATTATGACATAGACACACTGGGAGGGAAGTCCGTGTGAAGACCCAAGAAGATGACTATCTGTGAGCCAAGGAGAGAGGCCTCAGAAGAAACCAACCCTGCTGATATCTTGAGCTCTGACATTGAGTCTCTAGAGTTGTGAGAACATAAATTTCTGTTCAAGCCACTCAGTCTGTGTTACATTGTTATGGCAGCAGAAGCAAACTAGTATAGGCCTTGACAAGACAAAGGCACCATATCCTCTTTTTGTAGTTCCCTATGTAGCTGAACGCCCAGTAAATGCTCAATAACTTGCATGGGATTACCGATGGCACATAGTGGCAAGGCTATGTAAATGTGACAGTCAACACAGACAGGACATGGAAAGAATACAATTGTGACGTGAGGGTGGTGGGGGCCTATCCTACTGAATAAAAGGTGAGTGAAAAGGATAAAACTAGGGTGACTAGCAGACTTCTGACTTGGGCAGCTAGGCAGGTGATTGTTCCACTGCAGAGAGAGGAAAACTAGCATTTGGAGAAGCAGGATTTGGGATAACTGATTAGTTCAGTTTGATTTATACTGAGTGGAAGATGTACTCATCACCCTAGGCTGAGTTTAGTACTGCTTTAAATCTATGATCATTTTATTTATCTTTTTTTACAAACAAACAAAAATAAAAATGCTATAGATTCAGTGGGACCACTCCTCGTGTTTTGTTTTTGTTTTTGAAAATAATTTCTTTATGGAATTTTGTGCCCTCTGAGGTATTTGTGAGGGCTGGGGTATAGCTCAGTTGGTAGAGTGCTGTTCTGCATACTCTGAGGCCCTGGGTTTGATCCCAAGCACCACAAAAATCGGATAAGGACCTGGTAGCCCATTTCTGCAGCAGCCATAGCAAACCCTATGAATAGTAGAGAGGTACCGACATAGTGCCGGGCATGGCACAGTGTCAGGGAGTGTTGCGTTCTGTTGTACATAGGGTCTCTATGAGTCAGACCCAACTTGATTGCACCTAACAACAATGAGGCATTTGTGTTGGAGTTCATAAAGAGTGTGTAGAGGGATAAATATACATCCCCATTCTCCCCTTGTCACTATGGCTATTCATTCCAGATTGAGCTGAAGATTTCAAAAGAGTGATGGTTAATTGTGATGATGTGAATTAACATTTCATAGAAAGGTAAGAAAGATGACATACTTTCCCCTTTATAGCTGCAAACAACTGTTGGGTGTGATCCAGATCTTTGTTATAGGGTACTGGAGACTCTGGCTTCCTATGTGATCTTAGTTAGGTCCACTGTGAATATATAGTCTCTGACTTGAGAACCCCTCAAGGTCAATGCTCTTACACTCTAAATATATTATTGAAGAAAGAAAGAGAGGCAAATAGGCAAGAGAATAGGCACAAACACACTCCCCCAAACATCCGTCCTTGTATTTTCAAAGACAAAGCTGGAGGCTGCCACAGATTTCAAGGTTAATTAATGTGCTTGAATATGAGTGGGTAGATGGTGATTTTTACTAAAATACATTTGGTAAAAGGAAGAAAAGATGATCCCTGCTTCTATCACTTGTTTTATTCATAGCCATTTTATTTCTTCTGGTGGAGTATTCCCATATATATTGATAAACAACTGCTTAAATGACTTCACTGGAGGGATTAATGCTTTTTTGGCCTTTGGTGTCCTTGCAGGAAGACAAGCTCAAGACAAATTTGCCAAACCCTCTTCCACTGTTGTTGTTGTTAGGTGCCATTGAGTCGGTATCTGACTCATAGCGACCCTCATAGGGTTTTCAATGGCTGACTGTTTCGGGATTGCCTTGGGAGTGAATTGCCAGGCCTTCTCCCATTTTTGCGGTGCTGGGAATTGAACTCAGGACCTCAGAGACTGCAGCGCAGTGCTCTACCAACTGAGCTAAATCCCAGCCCCCCCCCCCCTCCTAAAGACTGGGACAGAAAAGGTTAAAGGCTGGGACTGTGTCCTAAGTCTGCTTGTGAGTTAGAGATCCCAGCTTGCTTAGTGAATACAGATCTTACTACTGCTTTCCTGTTTGTTTGTTTCTGGAAGTCACATTAAGGTTTTCAGTACCAGTTAGCAATTACTACTTAATCTGGTCTTCCAGCTGAAATACTTGTTAGTGGCAACTGGGAAGAATCAGGTTTGTTTTAAAGAGACATTTCCACACTCCCTTCTGAGCTCAGGGTGTGTGGATCAGGAGCTCATTAGCATGCAGAACCCATGGGAGAATGCCTTTTATTGCAGATAGCATTTTATCACCCCCAGTGATTGGTATATATACAAAGGGGCTCTTTAAAAATCTTCCTTTAGCATAAGCCCTGGCCTTCCCCCCAGGCTTCTTGCCCCTCCCTCACCCCTACTGTTGTTTTTAGGCTACTGACTTTGCTGCTTGGTTGTGGTTACTATTTCAAAAGCGCCAAGCTGCTGTGTTTTCTTTTTTGTTTTGTTTTGTTTTAAGCTGACTGGAAATTTTGAAACCAAGCAACCCTCGGAAGAACTTGGTGGCTTCACTGGGAGATAAAAGGATTGTACTAGAAAGAAAACAAGATTTTGAAATATGTATTATTGTTTTTTGCCCATCATTTCTGCTAAACACAAGACATCATTATGCTTCTCTGATTTTTCCAGGAGGGACAGGGATAGAGAAGAATATAAAGAATGAGAAAGGGCAGAAAAATCATGGCCAGCACTACCACCTCACCCCTTGCCCACACTCCAGGAGGTCCTGCATGTCCTACACACTCACACACAGACACACACTCAGGTGCCTGCTAAACACATGTGAAGAAGGAGCCACTTGAAGGGTGAGGGGCCCGGGGACCTTTCCATCAAGGAAGGAAGGGTGTCTCCAGGGGTCTCGTGTTTTCTGTTTGAGCCATTAGCCATATTAACTGAGTTGAGCAACCTCCAGGCACAGCTGTTTTATTCCAAATACTTGCTGATCCACACAATTTCTACAGAGCTCTGACAGTTGTTCTGGGCTCATAAAGGACATTTGAATAGATTGTTCTAATTCTGAGTGGCACTGGAGTGTAGGATTCTGACCTCCCTAGAAATGGCCCTTTTCCAATGGGAAAGATGGTAAATAGAATAATCCCCACCCTTTCCCTCCCCTTTATGGGGTACACTGGCTGGCTGAACTGTTGGGAGACTCATTTCATACTCCATCTTCCTTTAGAAGAGGCTACAGCACTACAACTCAATTACCATATGGCAATATTTAGAAATGATCAGAATAAATGAAAGCAAACAAGCACATAAACACACACACACAATTTCTAGCTAAAATGCTAGTCTGTTGAAAATGTAATTCTAAATCTAGTTTTTTACTGCCACCAAAGACAAGCATAGGGGCAGTGAATCATTACACATTCCTTGGCACCATTAAAAGTCATGCCAATTGAATCTGGGATAAATATATTAAAGATATCATCTTTACTGAGTACACTGAGGTCTTGGCGTGCTCTGTTTTGAGGAAAGTTCATTGTCTTCTAAAGTTGTAAAACCTCAATTTCTTTCTGTAATGGCTCTAGATTTTTTTTTTTTCCATCAGGGCCACAAACCCAAGAACCAGGCTTTGCTTTTGGCTGCCTCTTCAGCACATCTGTTGGTAAAGGCTTTCCCCCTTGACCAAACTGTAGTCAGGCTCCTCAGAGCCTTATTTTCAACTAGGCCTTCATCCTGCCTCACCCAGTGGTAGCAGGAGTTCAGGTAATTCAGTTTGGGGAGAATCCTGTATCCTAGACACATGATAATCTGGGGTTTTTGTTGTTGTTGTTGTTTTGGTACTTGAGGGTTGGACCCAGGACCTCACGCATGCTTTGCAAATGCCCTACGACTGAGCTGCACACCCCAACCTTTTTTTTTTTTTTTTTTTTTACTTTTTTCTTGAGACAGAGTCTTCCTAAATTATGCGGGCTGCTTCTGGCCTCGAACTCACAATCTTCCTATCTCAGCCTCGCAGGTAGCTTGGATGACAGAGGTGAGCCACCACCCCTGGCTGGATGATCCTTAATATCACATTAAGTTTCTCATCCCTCACCTTGGATGCATAAGTTCTTGGCCCACCTTTAGCAAGAATCCTATTAGATCAGTTTAGCAAGAATCCCCCTATCTTGGATGTCTTTTTAAAGTAAATTTTTATTCAACAACTTCCTCATTCTTTTCTTGGCTATAAATGCCCTGCTGTCTTTGCAGTGTTTGGTATTGACCCCAATTTCTCTTCCTTGTTGAAAAACCGCTATTCTAATAGTCTTGAATAAAGTCTTCATGAACATTTGAACAAGTATCAGAATAATTATTTCTTTAACACTGGAAGGGCTGTGAGTCTTGGCAAGGAGCCCCTGGGTCAGTAGAGAAAGGAATAATAGCCTGCTCTTCTCTACTTATATTCTGAACATTGGGCTTATCATAGAGTTTGGGTAATCTAATGGGGAGTCTATATTGCCCTCTGAGTAAAAAATGTAGGCCACATTTAAAACAGCAACAACAGTATTTCCTCAATCGATTTAACAGGTTATTTGAGCAAGGAAACAATTAGAATCAGAGAGCTCTGCTCTGCAAAATTGGCAGAGTGTATTTATGAAAAGGAAAGGAGAGGAAAGGAAAGGAAAGCAAAGGAAAGGAAAAGAAAGGGAAAGAAAGGAAAGAGATACCTTGACAGGCTACATGTAGGCATTTGCCTTATTTGCACATGGACTGATCAGTTGGCAGCTTGTAATTGGGTGAGATTGGGCTATCTGTTAAAAAAAATACTTCTAAATTAGGCTTTTGTTAATGTACTAAGCTAAGTTGCATTTCATTACTAGGACTTAAAGTGAAGGGACAGCCTCAGGCCAATGACCTTTTGCTTATTAAATTTAGTAGCTAAGATGATTGGTAGGGCAGCCACAAAAAGCCTGTTTTTCAGAGATTGGGATCAGGAAAGAGCATCATTATGGGGTGGAAGGATTTCTTTTTAAAAATATAATGGCCCAGCCAATCCATGATCTCAAGGTTAAAAGTGTTGAAGCTTAAAAAGTATTTCTTTAAGTAGGTGATGTACATGGATATCTATGTCCATTATGGAGATGCAACCTCTTCACAAGTGAAATGCTAGGCCTTCTGAGCTTTGGTTAAAATAAATAACAATGGTGTGTGGTTAGAAAGCCCTTAAACCTTTGACCTGAAAATTACCATAATCAGTACTGTAATGAAGTCATTAAACAGAAGGTGTTATTCTTGATCCACAGTCTGCCCCAGCCCCAGATGCTCTCTGAAATGAATGGCATTATTTTGTTCCTTCCTAAAAATGGCCACATATATTAAATTTGGTAGGGTTTATTGTTATCAGTTTTTATTCTTGTATTATTGGCTTGGCATAAACAGGATTATGACAGGGTAAGGTTAAACAGCCTGCAGCTGTACCCTTGTGACATCTGACCCTGTCAGATCTCGAAAGCTAAGCAGGGTTGGGTCTGGTTAAGACTTGGATGGGAGACCGCCTAGGAATACCAGATGCTGTAGGCTTGGAAGAAGGACCCAGAAACCCACTACCAAAAAACAATCAGCCATTGAAAATCCTATAAACAGCAGAGAATCACTAACAATACTGCTTTGCCTGTTGTACGTAGGGTTGCTATGAGTTGGATACCAACTTGATGGTACCTAACACCAACAACAAGGTTAAACAGGCACTTAAAGCACACAATTTAAGGAAATATTCACTCTTCAGGTTGTGCAAGCTCTAGTCTTACTTGTAAGCATTGGGATTTGGCTTCAAGAAGTAATTTAGAACATTTTTATTTTGGGCACTTGGACAAAGGGTAAAATTTTTATTGCTCTTCTATTTGATCCCTGATTCCTAGCACTGCAAAAATGGGAGAAGGATGTGGCAGCCCACTTCTGAAACAATCCTGAAATAATCAGCCATAGAAAACCCTGAGAGGGTTGCTATGAGTCGAACCCAACTGGATAGCACCTAATAACAACAAGAGAAGTGATAGTTATAATAGGACATTCAAAGGATCTACTGTGCACCTGCTTCTGTAGATGCTATAGGTTCTATTATTGAATTAAGTTATTTTCAGAACAACCCACAGAAGAATTTTCTTTTACCCTGGTTGCTTTTGGAATTAATATTTTAATTGAATTTTCTTTTAGTGGCATTCCCTTAGCTTTTATCAGAGAATGATATTTTTAAAAAGCCACATCAAATCTACACTTATGTCTTTTCTAGGAATCTTGCTTAGGAAATTATTTCCTCTAGCATATTCAATGCTTCTTATATTAACTCTTCTTGAATTTAAGGGCAGTAAAAATTTATTTCCTTTCAGGAATATGTATCAATCACTTTTAATTTATGGACTTGTTTATGTTCTCTTTTTGCTTTGGTTTCTAGGGTATTTGAGTCAAACTTGAAGTATATGACTAACATTTATTTTAATGCCAGTTGATTGGTCTTTTACTCTTCTTTATCTTAGAATTTATTATATATTTTTATTTATAACATTTTTTTAGCCACAACTATAGAGTTTATTTTTTATTTTAAAATGAGAATGCTCAAAATTTATTCAGTTTCTATCATGATCCATTTGTTATCTAACCATTTAGATTATTTCACTTTTAGAGATTAGTGAATTTTTGCATATTTTACAAATGAAGAATTATGGCATGAAGTAGTTAAATAATTTCCCCATGATAATTCAGTAATGATAGAGTCACAATTTGAACACAGAGAATCTTACTTTGAAGTCAATATTTTTAGCCCATATTTGAAGGAACAGATGTAACCATTAGATTTCTTTGTCTTTATATAAATTGTCTCAAACACTTAAAGAGAGAGATCCATTTATGTATTTATATACTTGTTTTGATTTTTCTTCTGACCCTAGTTTATGTTTAAAATATGAGAGGTCTTTAACTCCTTAAAACATTTCTGCTACAGTCTTTTCCAATAAATTTTATTTTGAACAAATTCAAATTTATAGAAGAGTTCCACAAATAATACAATGAACCCTGGGCACTTCTCATCCAGATATAACAATTATTTACACTTGTGCTATACTTGTTTAATCATTTTTATGTTATTGTTGTTAGGTGCGGTGGAGCTGGTATCTGACTTATAGCAACCCTATGTACAATAGGTGAAACACTATTGTCAGTGCTTCTCTGTTATTTGTAGGGTTTTCAATGGCAGATTGATTTTTGTGAGGGGGTTGCTGGGTCCTTCTCCCAAGCCTACAGCACCTGGTGTTCCTAGGCGGTCTCCCATCCAAATACTAACCAGGCCCCACCCTGCTTAACTTCTGAGATCTGATGGGATAGAATGCCACAGGGCTACGGCTGCAGGTAATCATTTTTATGCGAATCTATATATCTATATCTATATATCTATTTGGGCTGGGGTTTAGCTCAGTTGGAAGAGTGCTGCTCTGCACATTCTGAGGACCTGGATTTGATCCCTAGCTCCACAAAAACTGGAGAAGGACCTGGCAATCCACTCCTGAAGCAATCCTGAAACAATCAGCCATTGAAAACCCTATGAGGCTCGCTATGAATCGGACCCTACTCCACAGCACCTAACAATAACATCTCTCTCTCTCTCTCTCTCTCATCTATCTATCTATCTATCTATCTATCTATCTATCTATTGCTACAGATATCATGACCTTTCATTTAAAAATTTTTTTGAGCTGGGTGGGGTGGCACACTACTATAATCCCAGCGGCTCTGGAGGCGGAAGCAGGAGAATTGCAAATTCGAGAGCAGAGGTAGTATGCATAATTTAACAAGACCCTGTCTCAAAAAAGTAAGAAAATGGGTTGAGGGTGCAGCTCAGTGGTACAGTATTTACGAAGCATGCAAGTGGGAGGCTCTGGGTTCAACCACTAGTATTTCAGGGTCTTGCTATGTAGCCCAGGCTGGCCTTGAACTCATAATCTTCCTGCCTCAGCCTCCCAAATGCTGGGATTATAGGCACATGCCATACCCAGGTGACTCTTTATTCTTGAGTCCTAATGTGTCTCTGAAGAACAAAGACATTCTCTTCTGCGATTTGATTATCAAATCCAAGGATTTGACATTAATGCAATGCTATGATCTAATATAAAAGCCACATTTAAATTTCATCAGTTGCTCCAAATATCTTTTACAGCATAGTCTCTCTTTTCTACCTTTCTTTCTTTTTCTTTCTTCCCCTTTCTCGGTCTGTCCCTCCTTTCTTTCTTCCTTTCTGTCTCCTTCTTGTCTTTCTGTCTCACTGCCTCTCTGTCTTTTTCTTCTTTCCTGGATTCAGGGAAGGGACATGTGTTGTACTTAGTTGTCATGCCTCATTATGTTTTGAGCATTTCCTCAAACACTCCCTTTCTCTAGTGGGTAGGACAGTCTTCATCTAATTTGGAGTTCTAAGTCTTTCTGTTGCCTCCACAAAATTTAGAACTATATCAAAAATGAAGTTAGATACTCCTAAACTTCAAATTCTCTTCTTTCTAAAAAGGATCCATTTTCCCCATCTGGTTCTTCAAGTATCTGTATCCTACTTCTTCCAAGCATTTTGAAGCCATCAGATGAAACATGCATCAAGAAGTCAAAGTTAGTTTTTAATTTTTCCTCACCTTCCCATTGGGAGACTTTCTAAGCTATTCTAGATCAAATATGATTGCTTTGGCCCATAAGTTTTATAAGATCAACAAAGCCAAAAGCAGAGGAGTGTGATTTTTGAGACCAAGTATGTTACTGAGTAGGAGTGTTTCAGAGTGTGAGATTCTGAGAGTGAATACATGTAACACATCAGAGGGAATTTTAATAAAAGAAATAATCGAATCAGCACACCACTGTGTCATATATAACTGTATTTGAAACTTTATCTTCTAATTTTGAAACCCCCAGGACAAAAATCAAAAAATCTTCTCAAAGTGAAGAACATGGCCATTTGAGTCAGTTGCTAGAACACAGGTCCCAGAGCATGTTTGATGCATTTATTCACACTTAAACCCACTGAATTAGAGATGGACATAATGAAAGGATCAGACGATCAATTTTCCGTCCCTCTCCCTGCTGAGAGACAACATTTTCAATTCATATGAGATTATTTTGATGCCTGAGACTACATTTTGTATTGTTTTACAATGTAATTTAAGTAGATTTTATTTTTAAAATATTCTTCTCCATCAGTTAGTTGAATATTTTAACACTCTAATTTTAAGGCTCTCTCCCTCCACCTCCAATCTTCATGTCAAATACTTAATGATCTATAAATATTTAGAAAGTTCTAATGGGAGCATGCTATTAAAAGCAAACCTATAAGGAAGTCTGCAATTATTTGAATAATCTCCTCTAATTTATCTCTTTGTAAGTTTGGATACATGAATATTGAATTTTCTCAAATGGAGTCTTATCCTCACCCCTCATTTTATTATCTTCCTCTAATCCTCTGATAAACTGATACAGAGATGAAAGGGACAAATCCTATTACCCTTCAGGTAGATTATTAGACACTGAGAATCCTGGTAAGATAATAGGAAGAGTGAAGAAGGACTTTTTTAAAGAAACAGATGGAAATTATGAACACGACTAGTAATTACACCAATCCAGTAGATTGAGCTCTCCTGAGTTTTTCATGTGTCTTACAGCAAGAATTCCAGGGTGTGTGTGTGTGTGTGTGTGTTTCACAGGCAGCGTGGTTCACGTGATCTGGGAATCAGGAGGCAGTGGATTTTACCTGACTTCTGTCACAAACAGGCTTTGTGATCGTAAGCCCAAAGTGTTACCTCCCCAGGGCTCAACATCCTTATTTTCACAGCAACGAACTACATGATCTCTCTTCTTCTCAGAATTAGTATGTAATCCCATGAGGTATAAAAATCACGAGGTGCAATTGTTAATTTGTGTCTTTTCTTTGTGATAAGAGTAGCCCAGGCCAGCTGCAACACTTCAATCCTTCTGCCTCAGCTTCCTGACTGCTGGTGACAGGTGATGCATACTGGCATGTACCACTGTGCTCAGGTAATTTGCATCTCTTAACTGATATTTTCCTGCAGCCCTGCCACTGTGGCAACAGATCCCATCAGATCTTGGAAGCTAAGCAGGGTCAGACCTGGTTAATACTTGGATGGGAGACCGTCTAGGAACACCGGGTGCTGTAGGCTTGGGAGAATGTCCTGGCAACCCACTCCCAAAAATCAATCAGCCATTGAAAACCTTATGAATAGCAGAGAAGCAGTAACAATACTGTTTCACCTGTTGGATGTAGGGTCACTATGAGTCGGATACCAACTTGAGGGCACATAACAACAACAACTGATATTTATACTCAAACAATACCTTTATATTTAATGTTGATTTACTTTTCATTCTCAAATGGTTTGCCAATGTTCTCCTGAACATGAATGAGATAACATTCTTAAAGCATAGATATAAGAAAATTTGCTGTATTGTTGTTAGGTGCTGTCAAGTGGATTCAACTCATAATGACCTTAGGTACAGCAGAAGGAAACACCACTTAACACTGTGCAATGCACATGATCTTTTTATATTTGAGCTTATTGTTGCAGTCACTATGTTTGTTTTCATTTGGAATTGTGCCACATCAGCAAAAGGAGGTCCCACTGGTTTTGTGCCGTGCACCATTAAGATCAACTCTTCTTTGAGGAGACAACTCTTTCCCAGTGTTTCTTGAATGCCTTCCAGCCTGGGGAGCTCCTTTTTCAGCACTCTATTTGACAGTGCTTCTCTGCTATTCATAGAGTTTTTCAATGGCTAATTGTTTCAGAGTAGTGCTGGGGTTTAACTCAGTTGGTAGAATGCTGCTCTGCACTCTCTGAGGCCCTGGGACTTGTTCCACAAAAATGGGAGAAGGATGTGGCAATCCACTTTTGAAGAAATCCTGAAATATCCATTGAAAATCCTATGAATAGCAGAGGGGCACTGACATAGTGCTGGACATTGCAGAGCATTGGGGAGTGTTTTGTTTTGTTGTACATAGAGTCACTATGAGTCGGACATGACTTGTTGGCACCTAACAACAAGAATAATTGTTTGGGAAATGGGCTGCTGGGTCCTTCTTATTATTATTTTGTCATAATCTGGAAGCTCAGCTGAAACCTGTCCACCATGGGTGGCCCTGCTGGTATCTTAAATATTGGTGGGATAATTTTGAGCATCATAGCAACCTGTAAACCCCCACAGCATAATAAGTTGACAGACACATGGAGGATCAGAAAACAGTACAGAATAGTGTAGATAACTTTAATTGACTGTTTCAATTACAAATTTAAATTAAAAATAAATGACTTCAAGGGGATACATTTACTCAAAATGCCTCTTCTAGAGAACTGTGTTTTTTTTTAATCAGCTCTTATTTATGCATTTTCTGAGTGAAGGGTTCAAACTTGATCTGGGATGGCAAATAGGCGTTTATGGAGAATACAGTCCATAAGGCTCAGTAAGAGAGGATTTTTGCTGTAGTTGACAACCAATATCTATTGAGATAAGAGAAATACTTGGTGCCTTCCATTTGCTGTCCCTGGATCAGACCATCATTAAATATCCCTCCTAAACATAACCATCTACTTCTCTATCTCATTGAATGGCATAATTCACCCAGTTGCCCAGTCTATAGCCTGGAGAGCCATCCTCACCTCCTTGCCTTCCCTCAGGCTCCCACTGGGGATCCTAAGGGAAGATCCATTAGGAAAGCCACATCGATGGCTCCCTCTCAGATTTCAAGTCACAACTGGAAGGAAGAGTCCCATAATGTCCAATAATCACGAAGCTGTCTATTTATCTTCTAATTACTTCATCACCACATCTTCATCTAAGCCATTGGTACCTCTCATCTGAACTACTGTCTCCCTGTCCTTATAATGGGTTTCCCAACAAGTGGACTGAACATATGGTCAGGGTACCACAAAATCAGGAACACATTTCCTCCCCTACCTACTTAAGCATACAAGAAGATGTGGAAAAAATGTAGGCAAAAAGCTATTTAGATATCAGCCATCACATACATTTTGGCCATTTAAAGGTTATATGCAATTTGATTTAACTTCATATGATTATTTTTATTTTGCATTACTGAATGATCTTGTGTATTCAGTGGTGGTGGTGGTGATGATAGATGTGGTAGTTGGAGGATGTGGCGTGTTTTAGGAAACTAGGTCTTAAAAGGACTGATTCTGGCCCTCCTCTAATCCATTCTCCCTAGTGCAGCAGAATAATCACTTAAAATTAAGACTTCATTTTGTCATTTTCTGACTTCCACTGCCCTTAGGATAAAGCCTAAACCTTTTATTACAGTCATGTATACTCTGGTCCCTGCCTACTCCTGCCTCATGTCCCACCATATTTTTCTTTTCTGTTTTAGGTGCAGTCTTATTGATCTTTGTCAATACCCCCAAATGACATGTGCAGTAATTTATTTCTCTCCTTGAACAGCTATCCTCCTTGTTTCCCTGAAGCTTTTCATACAATGACTCATGCTTCTGATCCCAATCAAGTATCTCCTACTTGCAGACACCTATCCTAGTCCTCTAGATGAGATCAGATGCCACTGTATTTTCCCTTAATATCACAGATTTGGTTACACAGTTCTGTGATCATTGGACCCATGTCTGTCTCCTGCACTAGAGAGCTAGCTCTTTGTTCACCATTGTTCTGAGAGTACCATGGCTGGGTAAATACTGATGGAATGAATAGATGCCTCTACAATTTTGTACAATCTAGAATTCCTGAGTAAAGTAGCAGAGAAGAAGCAATCTAAAGAAGTTAAAGCCTTGCTCTTAACATTCGTTCTTTGGTCATAACTCAAATCCAGCAATTAGTTGGTGAGGTATTTGGAAGTTCTTGATTACAGTAATTACCTGAAGATTTTCTAACAAGTCCTTCAAATTTAGCGTGGCCAAACAGAACTCTTGATAACCCTACTCCTGCCATAAATAATGTACTCCTCTATGAGCAGTTTTTAATCAATGGTTCAAATCCTTGTTGTCAGCCTTTTCTTGCTTTCTTTTCTCCTTTCTAAAATCCAGTCCATCAGCAAGACTTATTGATTCTATCTTAAAAAACAAAATATCTCTTTTCAATGTCTTTTGCTATCACCCTATTTCCAACCATAAACATCCTTCACCTGTACAACTTTAATAAGCTCCTTACTGGTGTCTCTGTCTCCATTTGTGATTCCCTCAGTCTGATCTTCACATGATAGTCAAAATAATTTTCTAAAAATATATTAGATCATATCATGTCTCTTCTCAAATTTCTCTTTGGCTGCTTGTCTTTTTTTTAACTTTTAAAATGAAATATTATTTTTTAAGCATGGCTTTAAACCTCGAAATAATCTGCCTTCTGCCTATATCTTCACTCTCATCTCTTACTACTCTCCTTCCCTCTTTTGATAAATGTGAGCCACAGCAATGGCCTTCTAGCAATAAATTCTTCAACTACACAAGATTCAGTATAATTTTAAGGTATTCATGTTTGTAAACCCCATTACTTGGAATTCTGTTTCTAATCTCATCCCATTGGTGGTTCCTTCTCAACTTTTAAGTCTCAGCTCAAAGAATCTTCTCAACCCTCACCATCATTTTCTCTTACTATGCCAAGCTATATTTCCTTCCTTCCTTCCTTCTCTTTTTCTTTCTTTCTCTTTCTTTTCCATCCCTCCCTCCCTCCCTTCCTTCCTTCCTTCCTTTCTTTCTTTCTTTCCTCCTCCTCTTCCTCCTCCTCTGCTTCCTCCTGCTCCTCCTCCTTTTCTTCTTTTGCAGTTTGCAGTACTAGGGGGCTGAACCCCAGGCCTCATGCATACTTTGCAAGTGGTTTAATATTGAGCTGCATTCCCAGTCCCTTTAAAAATATTTATTTATTTATTTATTTATATTTTGGGCATTGAACTCAGGGCCTTGTACATTCCTTGCAAGTGCTCTATCACTGGGTTTTACCCCCACCCCATTTTAAAATTTGAGACAGGATCTGGCTAAGTTACATAGGCTTTTTCTGGCCTCAAACCTGCCATCCTCCTGTCTCTGCCTCCTGAGTTGCTTAGATTACAGGTGTGCACCACCACACCCAGCTCATTTTCTTAACAGCATTTATCACTATCTAAAACTATTTTGGGAGCTGGGGTTTAGCTCAGTTGGTAGAGTGCCATTGTGCACTCTCTGAGGCTCTCAGTTTGATCCTTAGCACCACAAAAATGGGAGAAGGACATGGCAATCCACTCCTGAAGCAATCTGGAAACAATTAGCCACTGAAAACCCTATGAGGGTCACTATGAGTTGGATCCATCTCAATGGCAACTAACAACAACAACAAAATTATTTTATAAATTTATAACCTATTCATTTTTCTTACTGTCTTCCTGCACTTGGTACATAATGCTCAAGAGAGAAAAAGTCTTAGTTGCCTTGTTTCCTGTTTTATCTAAACCCCTGGAAGAATGCCTGTCTCACATACTAGTTACTTAAAATATAGTTGCTGAATGAATGGAAATTCACTTCAGAATAGATTGGTGCTGGATAAGGACTAAAAACCAATAAAAATGTTTCTGGGAAACCATTTATAATGGCTTTAGTCCTATGATTATTTTTATGCTTTCCTAGCCCCAGGCTTCTATACTGTAGAATTTGCCCACAGCTTTATCTTAGAGCATAATCAATCAAGTGACTATTTTTGAGAATTTTTCATGATGAATTGAGTAGTCTTAATAATTGTGACCTGTATTGTTTGGATTTTCTCCAAAAGAGCATTTTTGTTACAATACATAACTAGTCATGGGTTTTCTTGGCAATCAGCTAATTACTTAAAGCATGTTGAACTTTCTGAGTTTCCCTTCCAACATTTTTAGTTTATAATTCACATTTTTCTGCCATCGTATGTCACAGGAAACTGCCATTTTTATCATACATTGGATTCTTAGACACTGAAAGGTGAGCTTGGTGTCAGTATCAGTATTTTGCATCATAACCATCTTTTGACTTTTATGTCTGCAGGTCCTGGTCTACCCACTAGGTGGCAAGGCAAAATGGTAGCAGACTGACTGGTGCTCTAAACTTGTGAGAGAGTCTTGGGAAAATCTTGAAATAAGTGTATGAAAGTCAAGGGCTGGTGAAGTGCAGTTAATTTTCAAAAAGGGTATATGAGAAATGTGAATCTCCGAAAGTAATATGGAATAACCACTTGCAGTTCCTCAGAGTAATCAGTGCAAAATTAAAAAAGCAAACATTATACGATAATCTAATGATAGATGTAGAGATTGTCAGTTGCTTACCATGCTCTGGACATTAGTTTTATTAAAATTTACATAAGTTACTTGTTATGTTTTCATATTCCCTTTTGGTACTGAGGGAAAAAATCTAGCTGGGTAAGAGCTACATTTAATTGAATTAAGATAAAATGAGAAGTTTGTATTTCATTTTATCAAAGTAATAAGTATATTTGCTTAAATACCAAGTAGCACAGAAGAGCTTATAATAAATAGTAGCAATCCTCTGTTTTACCCTCAGCCATTCCCCAGAGAAAAAACCTTTTAAAAAAAATCTTTAAAAAGTCATTATTTAAATAGCAAAAACATGAAATACTTTTGACTAGAAAATAGGTATGATCTTTCTAGGAAGATGAATTCACAAGGATAATGTGGTGTGTGCATGATTCTGTATAATTGTTTCAAATTATCAATGCTAATGTTGAAAATCTTGTAAGTTGTGTATAAAATGTTTATGGCTTTAGAAACCTTTTCTTATATTTCTATTAGGAAATGAAAGATGCTTGCCATGTTGGACTGTTTGATGATAAGGCAAGAAAACAATATTGCAAAAAAAATGTACAACAGCCAGGGCAGGAAGTTGTGGTACACCATAGCACTTGGCTTTGATAAGTGCTCGCTAGTGAAGGGTTGATAGCATCAACTACTATGGCATGAAGGAATGTCCTTGTATTCATAAGCGTCTCCTGAATATATTCTTGTTCCATGTCTGATATCATGTCTCACATCTTCCCCTCCTCTGGTAGATAGGGAGTCAGCACATTTGCACTTGGATCCACAGGCACCTGGAAACCCTGGGCCCTGGAATTCTCTGTGAAGAGCAGTGTTTTTAGACTGATCTCACCATTTCACCATCCTCAGCTCTGTCCCATCCCTGCTGGTAAAATACTCCTCAGAGGTATAAATTTACTTTAATCTAAATGCTCCTGACTTCATTTTGTTCATACTGTTAGTGGGAGCTGAGAACCTGGAGGGACAATTTGTATTCTCTCTGCCATTGGCTTCTGCACCTCCTTTCTAAAGCAAGGGAGCTACATGGAACTGTTGGTTTTAGAAGTGATCTCCATATCTTGAAATAACCTGCTTATAAATTCTTCTTTATTTCAAATAGTAATATACATCATATTTGAACCATACCTTTCTTGTCCAGTTTCATTTTTTCCCTAGTTTTTCCTATTCACTCAGTCTATCTTTAACCAAAGGGCTGGGATTTAGCTCAGTTGGTAGAGAGCTGCGCTGCAGTCTCTGAGGTCCTGAGCTCAATTCCCAGCACTGCAAAAGTGGGAGAAGGGCCTGGCAATCCACTCCCAAGGCAATCCTGGAACAGTCAGCCGTTGAAAACCCTATGAGGGTCGCTATGAGTCAGATACTGACTCGACGGCACCTAACAACAACAACAACAACATCTTGAACCAAAAGACTAGTTGTAAATGCAAACCAGTGTGCCCTTAGCATACTCACTTAGAAAGGTCATATCTTGCTTTTGTTTCCTGTATACCTTAGGAAGCTGCTTTGATTCCTAGGAATGGTTCTGGCAGGAAAAAGCCATGAATGTTCAGCAGCATCAAAGAGACTGTACATGCAACTAATAGATGCCCCTCTTGTCTTGTAAGTTCAGTTGGACATACAGTTGTGTTTTTAGCTTAACTTACCTGAGCAAGAGTCTAACAAGGAGAAAGCTGATATTGTAAAGGCTGCTTTTGGCTAGTACAATGGGATCTGGTCCTGATGTAATAATAAGTGTCATCTATCACTGGTTATATTGTACAAGGCCCTAGCTAATGTAGTACCATGATCTTTCTATTTTTATTTCTCACATTTTTTTCTTTCTTATTCTGAGAACCACATGTTTATAATTCCCTTCCTTGCCAGTGCATACACATGTTCACAACAGCCTCCCAATGTACTGTCTACTCTGTAGAAAGAGTGGTAGATGGCAGGTTACAGCTCTCTGAGTTGCATCTGTAACTGTTTCTCTGTGTTCCCTCTCTCAAGTTTCTTTTTTCTGGAGTATGACCTATCTATGCATCCATTTAACAAATAAATACCCACTTTGTTTTTCAAGTATGCTAATGATAAGTGAGACAAGATAATCCACCTTCAAGGAATTTATGAAAAGACAATTAACAAGTGTTAATGGTGAGGTATGATGAGGCTGTAGCAGGGAAAATACAGTCATGAGTGAGACTATCAAAGGCATATTACACATGTGAGATAAGGCATTCCCAAGGGAGTCCCTTTTCTGCTCAGCCCTTAGGGATGATTCAGAAAGTATTCAGCAGTGGGAAGATTCATAAGGAAATAACATACTGGAAATCTCAGAGGTGAGAGAGAACCTGCATGAGTCTTTCAAGTAACTGACATCAATCAGGGAGGCTAGAAGGAGACTTGAAGGCACAGGCAAGAGGAAAGTGATCCCTTCTTTTCAATAAGACAGGTTGAGGAGACTGAAATGTCCTTATGATCAATAATTTAAATCCATTAAAATCTGTTAGTTGGAGCAGAGTGTAACAAAACCATAATTATGTTATGGAAAGATTGATCTAGCCTCAGAGAAGGGAATGGCATGGCTAGGACTTACAGATTTATTGTGCTGAGGGTGAGGGAAAAGGGAGAAGGAAGAATGAACCAATATTTTGATGAGGCAATTGGATTAATGGTAATGACATTGAGTCAACTATGGAGAAGACAGAGATTTGAGAAAGGTAGTGACTTCAATTTTGTATGTGTTAGTTAAAAGAGGCTACAAGACACTTAAATTGAGATGCCCCAAGGCATTTAGATAAGGGGGTTGGAAAATTAGCAGGTACTCAGTGTTTTAGACTTTGAGGACCAGGTAGTCTTGGTTGTCACTTCTCAATTCTCCCATTATGAGGTGAAAGCAGCCATTGATAACATATGAACAAATGAAAATAGCAGTGTTGTAATAAAGCTTTATTTACAAGATAAGTGGAATGCTGAATTTGGCCATATGGACTACTGAGCTAGAAAAATAGAGCTGATAGAAGAATGGAGATGGAGGGTTAAGAGCTATGTTGTTGTTGTTGTTAGGTGCTAGAATATACCATGGACTGTGAAAAGAACCAACAGGTTTGTCCTAGCAGAATTGCAACCAGAGTGCTCCTTGGAAGCAAGATGGGTAGACTGTGTCTTAAGTATCTTGGACATGGTGTTAGGAAGGACCAATCCCTGGAGAAGGGCATCATGTTTGGGAAAGTGGTGGGTCATTTAAAAAAAGGGAGACCTTCAAGTAGATGAATTGATACAGTGGCTGCAGCAATAGGCTTAAACATAAAAAAGATTGTGTGCTTGACCCAGTGTCGGGGAGTATTTTAGGGTCGCTATGAGTCAGACCCAACTTGAGGACACGTAACAACAACAACATAGTTCTTAACCTTCCATTTCCACTCTTCTATCAGTTCTATTGTGTATTTAGTGACTTTATTTTAAAGAGAAGTCTTTTTGGATTATTTCTTTACTTCCAAATTTCTTTGAAGACCCCTTTCTGCAAACTGAAAGCTAAAATGAAAGTTTCCAGGGAATACATCTTTGTGTGAAACAACAACTATGTCCAGGGACAATTGAATAATTTTAGTTATAGATTTTTATTTGTACTGGTTTGAAATGTTATGCTGTGAAAATAATACTGTAAATTCCAAGCCAAGAGTGAGGAAGAAGTTGCTGAATGGAAAGTGTATGAGGCCAAGAGCCTCATTATATGAGACAGTATGTCACCAAAGAAGAAAAAGAAAGATCTGGGAGGAAAGGCATTACCCAGCAGACTCCACTTGCTGTGATGCTAAACTCCTCAGGCCCATAAAAGGTTGTCTTTGGCCAAGCTGGTTTGCCTTGTCAAGTCAATGAAATTATGCACAATTAAATTGCCTTCCTCAGCTTGGGAATAGACTGAGTGTCCATCCCCTGGGGAAGAGCCAATCTTTTAAAGGACATTTTTTCCATCTATCTTTCCACCTTAAAAAAATCGCTATATTCCTGATTCTTAAGTCATCTTTCTTATCTGAAAATGCTCTGTCTTGAACCATAATTCTTAAACAACATTTCTGAATGCAAACTTCCATTGCAGGGGAGAACTTTTGCCTGTGGTAATTGGGCAGCCTGTTTTGCTCAGGATTCCTCTACTTTGGGACCACCTAAATCTTGCTATTAATAAAGTTTTAGGTAATCCCTACTTTCTTCCTCTTGTTCTTGGAAGCCCAAAGGTTAGCAGGTGGTGCCTAGTGTCTTTTTTTTTTTTTAATACAATGTGAGGCCCCAAAGTCATCCTAGTGATCTTGGAGATATACAGGGACTAAAGGGAAACCTGAGTGGGGGCCACTGGGCTCTCATCTCCCCATCCTCCCATGCACTTCAACTAGAAGTAGCACCACCTCTCTTTTATCTTCTTGAGGTTGTGCTTAAGAATTTTATAGTTTTAAAGAGGCTGAATATTTTTCTTGAAAATTATGTGTCTTTTGCTTATAAAAATGTTTCTTCCACTCCAACACTCTCCATGGCTCCTGTTATCGGTGGGTTCTTGCTATATATGCCCACTGATTTTTATAAATATGTTCATTAGTATTGCACATTGTACCAATCTTATATTCTTATAAGTATTCTTATATTGCACATTGTACCAATCTGTGATTGTGATGGTGAACCTTTCTAGTAAATGCACCATGTTTTCTTAATCTGTGTAAGGTCTGTGTAATTTACTTGTTAAGGGACACCTGATAAACACTGGCTGAACTGTTAATGCATTGATGGATGGATGGGTGAACTAGAGAGCTTGTGCTGGGATTTTTTTTTCTTTTTTTGGTGGTGGTTGGATTTTTATTTGAAGCTATCTATAACCTAAACAGCAATTCATATACCTTTATCCAACTCTGAACTTCTAGCTTATGAGCTTTGTGGATCTTTTTCTATTAATTTTGTGTATTTAGTACCAGGGAAAGAGCTGGCTCATAGTAAGGGTTTAATAAGTTAATGATTGAATCATCAAGGAGATGACTACATTCAAGGTGATTCTTCCAGCTGAATTCCTGATAGAAAGATACTGAGGATTTCATGTATTCCAGGTAGTCATCTTAGTGCTGAGGTTACAGATGTTGGTAAAATCTGGTCTATACCCTGGAAGAAAACTGTTCTCCAAGGAAGAGAATTTTGATAGATTCATGGAAGATAGGAAGACAGCATCATCATACCACTCATTAAAAGGCAGAAACTGGCCTCCAGATGTACAGCAAAACTCCATAGGGTGTTAGAGGTAGGGGAGGTTGGCACTGTCAGCTTCCCTCTTGGCCACTAGGACAGGACATGGTGGTGGGAAGGGAAGGGTTGCACACCTAGGGGCATCTCAGAACTCTGCAAAGCTTCCTAAAACTACCTTTCCTAAAACTGCCTTCCCCTGACAAGTACTTTGGTTGTATAATACAGTCATGATTACTATACTACTTGCCTGCAGCCATACCACTGTGGTGTCCAATCCCATGAGATCTCAGAAGCTAAGTAGGGTCAGGCCTGGTTAGTACTTGGATGGGAGACCACCTGGGAACACCAGGTGCTGTAGGCTTGAGAGAAGGACCTGGAAAACCCACTCCCAAAGATCAGCCTGCCATTGAAAACCCTGTGAAGAGCAAAGAAGCACTGACAATAGTGTTTCACCTATTGTACATAGGGTTGCTATGAGTCAGACACTGACTCAATGACACCCAACAACAACAACTATACTACTTGGCTGTCTCTGTGCCCAGCATCGGTTGAGGATAAGCCTTGCCTGACTGGTGGCCTATCTCTGAATACACAAGGCTGCTTTTGTCTGTCTTAGCTTTTCTTCCTTTCCACAGAGAGAGGACATCTCCATGGACTCTCTTCCTCTGTGTAATGAAATGAATTTTTGTGTGTCCCTCCAAATTCATATGTTGAAGCCCCACCATCCAATGTGATATGGTTAAGAGGTAGAGTGAATACTGGGTTTAGATGAGGTTATAAAGTCAGAGCCTCCAGGTGTCTGCCAACCAGGAGGAGAGACCCTCCCAGAGCCCTACCATGTCAGCACCCTGATCTTGGACTTCTTCACTTTCAAAACTGTGAGAAACAAATGTTGATTGCTTATGCCACCCAGGGTATGGTATCTTGTTATAGCAAGCTATGGCATAGTCAGAAATATATTTGTGGTCCCTGCCCCTGGTTTGTGACACTGAGCTCCCTCAACCCTTGTCATAGGGATGGATACCAGGAATAACTTTTGTTCTACTATTTGCTGTGTTGTCCCATGTTCCTGGTGAGAGCTTCTAAAACTTAGAATTTCCTAAATGATAGGGGGTAAGAGGATTATCTTATTTATTCATGTGAAGTGCCTTTCAACCATACCTCAGCTTATGTCAGTGAGATGGTTTGTGGTGCCTCCTGGATAGTGTCAGGATGGGGGATAGTTGCCAACGAGATCAACTATGTGATTAGAAGGTTGGCACTGTCAGCTTTACCCCTGGCCTCTGGAGAGGAAGCAGCACAGGAGATTGAGTTAATCACAAATGGCCAATGAGTTGACCAATCATGCCTATATGATGCCACCTCTACAAAAATCTTAAACACAGAGTTCTGAGAGCTTCCAGGTTGGTGAACTCATAGAGGTGCTCAGCGGGTGGTGCTCTCTACCACCATAGGGACAGAAACTCCTGTGCTCAGAATCCTAGGCTTGCCCTAGGCTTCTCTTAATCTGGCTGCTCACCTGTATTCTTTAGCATATCCTTTATAATAAACTGGCAATAGCAAGCTATGTTTCCCTGAGTGCTGTGAGCCATAATAGTAAATTATTGAACCTGAGGAGGGGGACATGGGAAACTCCAATTTGTAGCCAAGTCAGACAGAAGATTAAGTAACCTGGGGACCCACTACATTCAAATAGTGTCTGAAATGAGGAGTAGTTTCACGGGACCAAGTCCTTAAGTATGAGGTCTGTGCTAACTCTGGGTTGTTAGTGATAGAATTGAGTTAAATTGTAGGACACCCAGATGGTGTCTATAGAGAATTAGAGAATTCCTTGGCATGGAAAACCCAAACATTTGGTGTCAGAAGTGTGAATAGAGGAATAGGTTTTCCTTTTATAGACAGAGCTGACTAAGACATTCCACTTTAAACAGGAGAACACCATCTTCTCTCTTTCCACTTCCAGTATCCCTACCAGCCACTGAAGGTCATGGGTCATTGTGTCAGTCAAAACACCACAATTTGGCCCCTCTTATTTGCATGTATGTTGTTGGTTGAAAGCCAGATTCTTATGCCTGTTCTTATGCCTGTAGAATCCATTATCTTGATTACATTTGCTTTGAATGTGACCTGCTATGCCTTTCCTTTTGCTAGTTTCCTCCACATAAACATCTCCTTCAAGCAGATCAATTCCTTCTCTGTAGCTGGAGATCACACCATCTTTCTCCAGATCCCTCTATGTCACTGCTCATCAGCCGCCCTCCCTTAAAGGCTAATTGTGTCTTTTCCATGCCATCTTCACTCACTGCCATCTTTAAAGTTTTCCTTAATTTCTAGAACCTATCAGGGATACTTGCTTCTTCCAGAGAGTCCCATAAAAATGATATAGGTAGCTCCTTGAATCTGTATCATTTTGTGGTTTTTATGAAGCACTTTTCATATTCTGCTTATTGTGAGTATAAATTCTTCATTAGTTCTTGCTTTTTAAGTTGCAAGCATTTTAGAGGTGGGGCAAGGCGTTTCCTCACCTTTGTTATTATCCAAAGTATCTGTCTCACAGCCTTACTAGTGGTGATAGATATTCAATTAATATTTGTGTCAATTTCTATTATATCTAGGATGACAAGCAGGTTTCCCTAAATTTTCCATCTGCAATAAATTGGTGTTTTGTGCTCTGGGTTAAGAAGAAGTGTTTGGTGTAGACAGGAAAACCGTTCTAATCAGTTAGCAAGATATGGTATTGAGAAAGGACAGGTAGCAGGGATGAAGAGGTGCTGTAGCTCATATCCTATTTATGTGCCAGTCCTAGTCTACCATTACTCATGACCTTTGTTTTTTGTATTTATTTATTCATTTATTTGTTATTTTTTCCTACCTTGATTCTGTTCATCTCTTGTCATGGACTTTTACTTTTATCAATGCTCAAAATACTCTTTTTCCTACTAACTCAAAGGATTTCTTTCCTTTAACTTACAACCCAAATCTCCCCTGTCCTAGGAAGTTTTTTCATAGTGAATCCTGAGTGCCAGTATAATGTCTCATTCATTCCAAAATATCCTTCATAGTCAAGGGGAAAATTCTTCTCTTTTTCCCTATGGAATATAAAATGCAAAGGTGGCAAAGAACAAAGAAAAATTGTTGGGAGTGGATATAGTTATAAGGTTTGCTGATATTCTGGATACATTATTTGAGCTGGAAACCAGCCAGCTTGTGATTGTTTACTGCTAACTCAAAGCTGAGGAGAGAGAACTTAAAAAGCTTATGGTAACCCTGTCAATTGAAATAAATCAGAAATCAAGACATGGCATTTGTAAAACTTACATTCTAACAAGGGCTCACTTTTGTCAAGATAAGGAAACAAAGTTACTATTGGCTAATCAGGCCAATGGGAAATGGTTCAATGGGAATAGTCCATCATAAAGTCAGTCAGCAATCTAGATGCACACTGACATAGATTAAAAATTGAAAGATAAATTATCCATCATTTATCCAAATAACTTCATTTTAGTAATGAAAGCTAAAATACAGAATAATTAGTTTGGAGATTATTCCGTTTTGAACTGTAGCAGAGCAGGCACTAGAATCACATTTTCCTAACTATTGTTGATTTCTTATTCTGTATTTATTGTACTTGAAACTGTATTATACACACCTTGACCTGTTGTCAAGCCCCAAGAAGTAACTAATTGTGATGATCCCATGCTATGTAGTACAGAAGGGCAAGACCTAAGTGCTTCTTTATGGGCTTGTAGTGTCATAAGAAAGAAAAGAGTTGCAAAAGTCATCCTTCCATTCATTCTCAACACACTGCTATTACCTTCACATCTGTGTTATTCAGAATTTGCAAGAGAGACAGACCAATAGGGCTTATAAATAATGGGCTTATGGAGGCTGGCAAGTCCAGTTTACAAGGTGAGTTGCCAGGCTGAAGAGGGATAACGTTGCAGGTCAAGGCCATCAGGGAGGAAGAGCTGATGTTGCAGATGAAGTCTGAAGGTCGCCTGCTGGAAAATTCTCTCTTACTTGGTCAAGAGTCAGTATTTTTGTTTTATTGAGACCTTCAGTGGACTGAATGGGTCTCACTCCTGTTATAGAGAACTTTTCTTTATCAATTAAAATCTTAATTTCATCTAAAAACTCCCTTGCAGAAACACCCAGAATAATGTTTGACCAAATATTTTGGTTAACAATGAACCACTCAAGTTGACACTAAAAATTAATCATCACAACATCCCTCATTTTGTATATAACACGTAGATGGTGTCTTAAGCATCTTCACCTTTGTATATAACACACCTATAGTGCCATAAGTGCCCTTCAATTCAAATACAATCCACAGATAGTATCTTGCCTCTGCCTCCTATATAGGAAAGACCAGGGATATGTGACTTATTTGTACCCAACTTTTCAAAAGCATATATGGTCAAAAGAGTAAGCCACAACTGAACTGCTATTTAATAACTGATATTGTTGCTTAGATTAATTATTAAGATCCAAGCCACTTGAAGATTAGGACTACATCTTCCTGCCTCATTCATACAACATATGCTAAGCAAATACAATGACTTGAACTTGGTCTTCATGTTCTCTGACACAAGGGAGCCTACACTTGAGATGTCAGATTTGTGTCTCACTAACTTGCTTCACTTCTTTAAAACTTGCCCAAATTTTTTCCTTTGGGATTTAATTTTTCATACTTGATTTCACTCCAAAGGTAAATGTTTTTGGTTGTCTAATGCTGAGAGAAACATCTGTTCAACTGTTTCTGACACTTGGGCAGCTCAAGAGGAAGAAGAAAATAAGCTGACCTTCAGCTTTATGCTGTAAAAACCATTTCAGATTATTTCTACACATGAATAACTCTAATACAGAATAAATTTAAAATTTGAAACTCTCCATGCATCTATTCCTTGCAGGGGAAGAAATAGGGTATCATTTTAGAAAAAAAAAATAAATGTGTATGCAAAGTACTTTCAAGTAACCAAAATTTTACTTGGATTTAAGGAACTATTTCTATGCTTCTATGATCAATAATAGCTCTTTTTAACATTTAGTAGAGATTTTTATAAATCTATTTATAGATTTCTTTGAGGTTAGTGATACTAGATCGTGTGTAGGTATACAAGGAGTAGAAGCTTGTATTTGGCGAATTTTTCTTGTTATTGCTTTTTGCTGCCTTCCAAACCCATGTTATTTATTTCTACATTCAAAGAAAGTTAAGCTTCACTTTAACTCAGCAAATCTCAATCCTAAAACTTGCTTTTTACTTGTGCATTGTACCTCTGGGACCCATTCCACTTGGTAGTCTCCATCTGCTAGTCTTATATGTATAATATATATAACATATCATCTACCTTTAACACTAGATTCTAAGGTATTTGTTTGTTTACTTAGGTCAGAGATGATACTTTGATTTTTCCCCCAAGTGCTTAAGTTTAGGTTTAATATGCATTAGCCACCCTTTACATGTTGGATAAACTGAAGCTGGGCCCCATGACACAGGCCTGTAATCTCAGCAACTTGAGGCTGAAGCAGAAAGATTGTGATTTTGAGGCTAGAGGTAGTCTGTGCAACTTAGCCAGACCCTGTCTCAAAAAACAAAACAAGACAAAACAAACAAACAAAAAAAACCCAAAACCAAAAACCAAAACAAACCAAAACAAAGGAAAAACTGGGGAGTAGCTCAGTAGTAGAACACTTGCCTAGCATGCATGAGGCCCTGGGTTCAACACCCCAGTACAAAAAATAAAGTTGGATAATTGGATGATACAAAGCAAGTATTCACACTAACTGGTAGTAAAACCCCAGATATAGAAGAGCTGTGGATTCTCTAGTCTGACTTTCTCGTTTCAAGTCATTTCTACCTCAGTCTTAATTTTTAAACAACCTGTCTACTCCTGCATTCATTTTATGAACGTAAAACATTCCCATTACTCTTTCTCTCTTTTAAGAATCTTCCTGGCTCATAAGTATACGTGTCTTATCTGTACTTGCCTTTTTGTCTGCTTTATGAAAATAATAAAACCCTTTCAATTTCATAAATATATAACACTGTCATATTAACATACTTAAAACTACCATCCTCCGCTTCTGCCACTCAAAGACACTGGTTTATCTCCAAAGTGGGGACATGCTAAAACTCTTAATCACCTATGTCCCTCTTTTTCCACCCACAAGAATTCTAATATTAGCAAGAATAGTGTCTGCATAAGAAGATTGCCTTTTGAGTTGTTTCCATATATAATTATCCTTATAGATGGGAAACTGTTCAAAATCTCCTTTAATACATAGTCTCTAAAATTTAGTCAGCCTGCAGCCATAGCCCTATGGCATCTGGTCCCATCAGATCTCGGAAGCTAAGCAGGATTGGCCTGGTTAGTACTTGGTTGGGAGACCACCTGGGAATAGCACATACTGTAGGCTTGGGAGAAGGACCTGGGAACCCATTCCCAAAAGTCAATCTGCCATTGAAAACCCTATGAATAGCAGAAAAGCAACTGACAATAGTGTTTCACCTGTTGTACGTAGGGTTGCTTTGAGTCTGACACCAACTTGGCGGCACCTAACAACAACAACAAAATTTAGTTCTGACAATTGTTTGTCAACTGCCCTTGTCTTAACCCTCCATGTAGAGAAGAAGTCAATGAAGTTACTCTATGGTCTTTTTCTTCTTCTTCTCTCTTCCTCCAGATTAAAAGCCCCTAAAAACTTAAATGATCTCTTATGAGTCTGATTTATAGACTCTGTAACCCTGCAGAGGTCACAGCTGACTTGAGAGATAGAAACAAGAGTTGTTTGCGACCTCCCAAGGGTTAATTTCAATTGATATTCAATATATTTTCTAGTTTTTCTTCAATTCTTTGTCTTATACTTTATACACTGTATTAAAAGATCTGGCCAAGGCTAAGTGTCACTGAAAACTTACTGATTTCCTTTTTAGAGGGGAAGAGTAGAGTTTCAAGGATGGAATGGTTGCTAGAGCCTCCAAAGAATTGGTAAAATAGGATAGAGCCAAAAAGCACAGAGCCTACCCAGTGGAAGCAACACTTAGAATCAAAATATGGGTTTAGTCTGTTTCCTACCTGCTGTGTCACTCATCTGCCATCTGTGAGGTGGGAATCGCAGTGTATTTTGTCTTTTTTTCTAGAGATATTATAAAATTCAAGACCATTAGAAATAATGGTAAAGTATAAAGTTCTATAGAAATGTCATCAGAACCTAAGATAAACAGTGTAATGCCTCTAGAATGTCACGGTAAAATTAATCCTGGAAGTGTGATGAAAGAGAATTTAATTGCAGCATATGAGATTATTGATTTTTTGCAATAAATCAGTTGTGGAGATAGTTTGAGACTATTAAACTCAATCAAGATGGTTATGTGGAAGAATTAGGAAAAGCATAGTAGTTAATTACTTAATGTTCACCTGTACTATGTATAAACTATTGTATTATTTTTAACCTACTGTTAATAGAAAAGATATAAAGGAAATTTTTCTCCTCCTTTCACAAAAGGAGTCCTCCTTGCTTGTTGGTTTTTTGTTAGGTGACAACGAGTTGCATCTGACTCATAGTGACCTTATGTATAAAAGAATGAAATGATACCCAACATTGTTCCATGCATACAGTCTTTTTATATTTGAGCCCATTGTTGTAGACACTATGTTATTTTCATCTTAAGTCATGCAACATCAGCAGAAGGAGGTTCTAGGGGTTCCATTCCTGTCATTAAGATTGACTCTACCCTGGGGAGGCAAATCTTCTCCAGTCATTTCTTGAATGCCTTCCAGCCTGGGGGACTCACTTTCCAGCACTATTTTTGACAGTGCTTCTCTGCTATTCATATAGTTTTCAATGGCTCATTGTTTCTGGAGTGGGCTGCCAGGTCCTTCTCTCTAGTCTGTCTTAGTCTGGAAGCTCAGCTGAAACCTGTCCATCATGGGTGGTCCTGCAGGTATCTTAGATACCCGTGGCATAGCTTTCAGCATTACAACAAGATGCAAGCCTCCATAGCATGACAAGTTGACAGACACGTGAGGGGTCTCCCTTGCTTAGAAAGATTAAATGTTTGACTGAAAGCAGTATGGCCAATGGAGGCAAAGCCTGGACAAGGACTATCTTTTCATCTTCTTAGTTCTATTTTTGTTTTCTTCAATAACTTTATGTAGAGTGAGTCTATGAACACAGCTGAGGACTGTAACCTGATGCATGGCAATTCTATGATTGAAGGTGTAATGCAATCAAGTACAAACTAAATCCTTTACAGTGAAACAGCTGAAGCTGAGTAACAAAAAACTGAAAGAATTACCTCATAGAGAGACCACATTGATAGAAGGAAATGCTATTAAGGGAATGTAGAAGAATAAATCTGGAAGAGAAAAAATGTAGTGCTTGTTTGTTCTGTTCTGGAAAATATACATAGCCCTTGAAAGCCAAAAGATATAAATGATACCAGGAGGAACAGGAAGAAAATTCCTTAGCACAATCTCCTCCCTTCCTCCCTACATAATTCATACACTAACTGATCTTATACTGAATAAAGTAAATAGAAATATTTTTCTTTATATAGCAATACTTTGGCTGTATGTTTTATACACCAAACTCTTGAAAGTTGGGTTATTATATGTCAGTTCCTTAGAACCAAACAAATGTCCAGCAGATTTTTAGACTGCAAAGTCACGGGTTGTCTGTAAACCATGGCAACCTTAGCCAGATTCTAGCACCTCTTAAAAACTACACTGTTGGCCAACCTTCCATCTGTGGCATCTCTCATGTCTTTTTTTTTTTAAATTATAACCAACATGATACTATTTGTGTCTAGTATATCTTTCCTAAAATTATAAGATTTTAGATTTTTATCCTGTCACTCTCATTCTGGTGATTTTGACAAGCTAAGTGACTTGCCCAAATGGTATAGTTAGTGATAGTACATAGACATAAACCAGGTCTCCTGAATTCCATTAAAATTTGCTCTACCTTTTGCAATTTTATCTGATTCCTATGTTCTGCCACTGGTTGTGGTGGTGCACACTGGTAATCAACTTGCTGAACAGGATGAGGCAGGAGGATTGTGAGTTCAAGTCCAGCCTGGGGTACCTTTTGGAAGAAGGAGCCAGCAATCCACTCCCCCCTCAAAAAAAATCAGCCATTGAAAACCCCATGAATAGCAGAGAAGCACTAACAACACTGTTTCGCTTATTGTACGCAGGGTTGATATGAGTTGGACACCAATTCAACAGCACCTAACAACAACAACAATGTTCTGCCATTCATTTTAGCTTTTGAAAACTCTCTTACAACAAGGACTGTGCTTCTGTCATTTGTGTCTTAATTTCCTTTCTTGAAAGTGTGGATAATAATCTTTACTTCACGGGGATGTCATGAGAATAAAATGAGGCAAATGTAAAATACATGGCACTTTCATTAGCAAGTAGTAGATGCTAGCTGTATTTGAACTCCCATTCAGTCCTTTACTCTAGGTGAGTGAAAGACATTTCTTCCATGAACTTGGCTTGATTATACTACCCCAGAAGCCAGTGGTTCTCAATCTCTACTATAATTTGAATCACCTGGGGATTAAAAGCTATTGCTGCCATGTATATCACAACCCCATAGGTGCTGAAAATTACTTTGGGGAGGAGAATTGCTGGATATTATCATTTAAGTATCTCCCTAGGCTATTCAAATGTACAGTCAAAAGTTGAGAACATGTAACAAAAATATTATAAGGGCTAGGATTTTTTCCTACTAATCTTTGTAATCCAAGGACCAAATTTAGTATGTTATTGTAGGCACTAAATTTTGGATTGCTAGAAGGATTTAAATGATCTCCTTCACTTGTTACTGTATTTGTTCTTGCATTCATTAACTAATTCAAATAGTTCTGTTCTGCTATGGCTTTCTCTTCAACAATGGCTTCCCTCAGATTTAAGGTTGTACCATGTTTACCAAGTCTTTCTTTCTTTCATCAAAACACATCATTCACTTTTTTCTCCTAATGTGCTCCCCATCCCATTCTGTTTTCAACCTCAGCCTTCTAGGAAACTTGGGAATTATCAATTGAAATTCATATACATTCACTCATGGAGTCAAAACACATTTATATGCTATATGCCATATATGCACTATATGCTAGCTATTGTGCTGGGCAAAAGTAATACAGAGATGAATAAGACAGAAGGTGTTAGCAAGTCTGCTGGTGAGGTGATTATATAAACACTTGTGATAAGGACTCTAGAAGGACTTTGGGAGAAGCACAGCCCTCTGAGTTGCCCAGTGATAGTTATTTTTTCTTTATCTCTTAGGTCTAGTTTTACTCTCTATATTACATAATATATATATATATATATATATATTGTTGTTAGGTGCCGTCAAGTCGGTATCCGACTCATAGCGACCCTCTGTACAACAGGGGAAACACGATTGTCAGTGCTTCTCTGCTGTTCATAGGGTTTTCAATGGCAGATTGATTTTTGGGAGGGGGTTGCCAGGTCCTTCTCCCAAGCCTACAGCTTCTGGTGTTCCCAGGCGGTCTCCCATCCAGGTACTAACCAGGCCTGACCCTGCTTAGCT
>VMDO01001191.1:15912-63886 GCA_007922755.1 Pedetes capensis | reverse complement strand
ATATATATTTCTACTTTGAATCTGGATGGAGTTTTATGGAAGTAGTCGGAGAGAGTATCCAATCTAATAAGTAAAATAATAAGAAGGCATTCTGACACTTTCCAGATAAAACTCAACAAAACAGTCTTTGCTCGTATTAGAGGAAAATTTTTGCCATGACATTTTGATAGCATTGATTATTTATAGCAAAGATTTA
The DNA here is from genome assembly GCA_007922755.1 of Pedetes capensis. Lineage (NCBI taxonomy): Eukaryota > Metazoa > Chordata > Mammalia > Rodentia > Pedetidae > Pedetes > Pedetes capensis. The sequence goes on along the minus strand of VMDO01001191.1, from coordinate 63,690 downwards.
TTTCTATTCTCAGCCCTTTTTATTAGCACATGAAGTATATTTTAAATTATGCAGCGTTTTAGAATGCACTTTCCTAATTATAAGGGGGAATATTCCTGAGAATTTGGGGAAATTAAATGCCTTTCCATATCTTCTGACTGAATTATACCTACTCACCCACCTGCTATCCTAGAGAGTCCCATGGGATGCATTAATTTTAGATGACAAGTCTGGGGGATGGATTTCATTTAGCCAATAAAAATAAAATATTATACTGTAGCTTGGGAAAGGAATGATAGAAAACAAGTCTGATTTTTACTCCTATTCACTAAATGAGTAATTGGCTGGTATGATTCATTTTAAACTCAACACCAAGTTACAGGTAGTTTATATATGAGGTTGGTCAGTCAATAATCTTGTAAGGTTTATTTAGAAGGTGACTAAAAGAAAAAAAAAGATTTTTTGAAGGGATAGGAAAGATCTAGAGAATGAGTTCGAGTTAGATAAAGGCAGTGTAAGGAGAGGTGACTATGAAGGTCCTGGGGATCTATGTATCTCTACCCATGTAAGGATGATATTGGGAAGGGAAAAATGATGTTGAAAGATAAGGAAAAAAAAATCCTTTGCATTATTTCTAGTTTGTCTACGGAAGGCTTTCTCAATCTGTGTACGAGTGACATGTTAGGCTGGATAATTCTTTATCGTAGACAGTGTTCTGTGCATTGTAGGATGCTTAACAGCATCCTTGCCCTGGCCTCTACTTATTAGATATCAATAGTACCCCTAGTTGTAACAACCAACTAAATCTCCTTTGTAGCAAAATTACCAGAACCGCTAGTCTGAGGTAAACCGAAGAATATTGAAACCAACCAGTTTTTAAGATCTATCTTAAAGTCGTCCCTTGTATGCATTATCTACTGATAACATTGTTGTTGTTGTTGTTGTTAGGTGCTGTCGAAAATCTGACTCATAGCGACCCTCATAGGGTTTTCAATGGCTGACTGTTTCAGGATTGCCTTGGGAGTAGATTGCCAGGCCTTTCTCCCATTTTTGCGGTGTTGGGAATTGAACTTGGGGCCTCAGAGACTGCAGCACAGCGCTCTACCAACTGAGCTAAATCCCAGCCCACTGATAACATTAAGAGAATAAATTAAGCCTGAATTATGGATGAACACAGTAGGTAAATGGCCTAAGCATTGGAAGATTAGAGCCTAAAAATTTTGTTTATTCAGGAACTTCTTTTTTTAAAGACTTAAGAGGAAAGAGAACAGAATCTAAACTTAAATATTCTGAATTTTGTTTTATTTGTGTATATGTGTGTGATGTATGTGTATATATACATGTGTATGTATATTTATATATGTATAAAACTAAGAAAAAAATTATGCTAAGGAAGTTAAACATGCCACAATAGAACATTCAAATAACAACAGAGAAAATACTCAAATAACAAAATTCAGAACCAAAAGAGAAAACATTACAATTGATGCCATTGGGAGGACAAAAAGAATTTAAGAGATTATTATGAACAATTATACACAAATTATACAATCTAGAAAAGACCAATTTACCAAGACTAAGTTATGAAGAAATTAAAAATTTGATCAGAGTTATAATGAGTAAGAATATTGAATCAATAATCAAAACACCTCAACAAAGTAAATCCTGTGACAAGATGGCTTCACTGGAAAACTATAAACTATTTAAATAACTAACACTAATGCTCTTAAATAGGCTGGGGTTTAGCTCAGTTGGTAGAGTGCTGCTCCACACTCTTGAGGACCTGGGTTCAATCCCCAGCACTGCAAAAATGGGAGAAGAACATGGCAATCCACTCCCAAAGCAATCCTGAAACAATCAGCCACTGACAATACTATGAAAGTAACTATGAGTTGAACCTGACTTGATGGGACCTAACAACAACAGTGCTCTTAAACTCTTCCAAATATTGAAGAGCAGAGAGTAATTCCAAAATCATTTTTGGGGTCAGTACTACTCTGATAACAAAATCAGGAAAAGAAACAAGAAAACGGCAGACCAATTTCTCTGATGAATATTAATGCAAAAATCCTCCACCAAATTCTAGAAAACCAAATTTAACAACACATTGAAAAGATTATATACTCATAACCAAGAGGAGTTAGTCCTAGCATGCAAGAATGTTTCAATGTATGAAAACAATGCAAATACTCTTTAATTTATAATGGGGTTATACCCTGATAACCCTATAATAAGCTGAAGACATTGTAAGTAAAAAATACATTTACTAAACCTACCCTACTGAACACTGTAGCTTAGCCACAAAGTACACTATAGAATATTGACTGTTTATCCTTGTGATTGTGTGGATGATTGGGAGCTGTGGATCACTGAGAGCTGTGGATCACTGCCATTGCCTAGCATCATGGAGATTATCATATTATATATCAATAACCTAATAAGATAAAAGATAAAAATTCAAAATTTGAGCAAAGGTTTCCATTGAATACATATCTCTTTTGTTGTTGTTGTTGTTGTTGTTGTTGTTGTTAGGTGCCGTTGAGTCGGTATCTGACTCATAGCAACCCTCATAGGGTTTTCAATGGCTGACTGTTTCAGGATTGCCTTGGGAGTGGATTGCCAGGTTCTTCTCCCATTTTTGCAGTGCTGGGAATTGAACTTGAGACCTCAGAGAAGGCAGCACAGAGCTCTACCAACTGAGCTAAATCCCAGCCCATATCTCTTTTACACCATTATAAAGTTAAAAAACTGTGAGTTGAACCATTGTAAGTCAGAGTTTGTTTACATACTACATTAGCAGAACAAAGGTAAACAAATACCACATGATTATCCCCATTGATGCAGAAAAAGCATCTGACAAAGTACAATATTCTTTCATGATAAAAAACACTCAACAAACTAGGCATATTATATCAACATAATAAGAGTATTTGTGAAAAGCCCACAGTTAACATATTCAATGGTAAAAAAAATGAACCTTTCACTGTAAGACCAGGAATAAGGCAAAGATGCTCACTCTCAGTGCTCTACTTACAATAATAATGGAAATCCTAGACAGATAAATTGGTCAAGAAAAAGAAATAAAAGCATCTAAATAACAACATAAAAAGTAAAATTATCTCTGCTTTTAGATACATTATCTTGTACATAGAAAACACTAAAGATTCCAAAAAATCTATTAGTATTAATAAATTCTGAGGCATTTAGGATCCAAATTCAATACTAGAATAGGTTGTATGTCTATATACTAACAATAATTAACAATCAGAAAAGAAAATTAGGAAAATAATTCCATTAACAATGTTGTTGTTGTTAGGTGCCCTCGAGTCAGTATCTGACTCATAGCCACCCTCATAGGGTTTTTCAATGGCTGTTTCGGGATTACCTTGGGAGTGGACTGCCAGGCCCTTCTCCTATTTTTGCGGTGCTAGGAATTGAACTTGGGACCTCAGAGACTGCAGTGCAGCATTCTACCAACTGAGCTAAATCCCAGCCCCCCCATTAAAAATAGTATCAAAAATACTTAAGAATAATCTTAACCAAGAAAGTGAATGTTCTCCCCTGAACACTATGAAATAAACTGAAGAAGACTCAAATAAGTGGAAAGGCATTCTGTATTCATAGATTGGAAGAATGAATATTACTAAAATGTCGATACTACTCAAAGTCGTCTACAGATTTAATGCAGTTTTTATTAGTGTCCCAATGGCCTTTTTTTTTTTTTTTTTGCAGAAATAGAAAAAAATGCTAAAATTAATATGGAACCACTAAGGATCCTGAATAACCAAAATAATCTTCAGAAAGAAGAACAAAGTGCAGGTCTCATATTTCCTGATGTCAAAATATTATAAACAAATGGTAATCAAAGCATTATGGTCCTGATCTAAAAATAAGCATTGGTCCATGTAAAACCAATGGAACAGGGTAGAATTCCTAGAAATAAACCCTCATATATATATAGTAAAATGATCTTTGGAAAAATTATCAAGGTGAAAGGATAATTTCTTTAATAAATAGAAGAGGAAAAACTGGCTATGCACAACCAAATGAAAGAAACTGGACCCTTACCTGCACCACATACAAAAATTAATTTAAGGGCTTGGCAAAATGGCATGTGCCTGTAATCTTAGTGACTTGGGGGGTGGAGACTGGCAATTGCAGATCAAGGCCAGAGGCAGCCTGTGCAACTTAGTGAGACCCTGTCTCAAAATAAACATGATAAAGGGGCTGAGGGTATGGCTCAGTGATAGAGAGCTTGCAAAGTATCCTCGAGACTGTGTTCAATCCCCCACTATTGAGAAAGAAAAGGAAAGAAAAAGTAATTCAAAATGGATTAAAGACCTAAGCATACAATTGGAAACTAAAATTTTTAGACAATAACATGGTGGAGGGACTTCATGATATTGGATTTGGCAATGATTTCTTGGTTTTGACACTAACAATACTGACAACAAAAGTGAAAGTAGACAAATGTGACCACACCAAAATGAGCAAGTTCTTTCTAGTAAAGAAAACAAGTGAGAATAAAAAGATCCTACAGAATAGGAGAAAGTATTTGAAAACCATATACTATGATAAAGCGTTGATATTCTGAGTATATAAAGCACCAAAACTCAACCACTGTAATACAAATATAATTAAGACATGAGCAAAACTGCTCATGGTTATACAGTCATAAATTGATAAAAACTAAAGATGTATTGCATGCCATAATCAGACGACATTAATTCAAATACTTACAATTAAACATAGTTAAATATTTAAAAAGAAGAAACAAAGGACTTGAAAAGATATTTTGCCAAAGAAGATATGCAAATGGACAATAAAAATATTGAAAAATGTTCAACTTCAAGGATTATTAGGGAAATCCAAAGAAAAACCACAATGAGATAACACCTCTCTCCTATTAGAATGGCCAGTATCACTAAAACAGAAAATAACAAGTGTTGGTGAAGAAATGGGGACATTGGAACACTGGTACATTGTTGGTGGGAATGAAAAAATGGTACAACAACTAGGGAAATCAATGTGGAGTTTCTTTAAAAGATTAAAAATAGAATTACCATATGATCCAGCAGTATTATTTCTAGGTATACAAGGCAAGCATCCCTAATCTGAAAATATGAGATGTCTAAAATAGTTACACTCTTAGAAATATAAAGTAGAATGATTGTACCCAGAGACTTGGGGCAGGGAGAAAATTGGATCTGTTGTTCAAAGGATATGGCGCTTCAATTTTGAAAGATGAAAAAAATCTAGACATCATTTTTATAATGATGTGCTTAGAGTTAATATTATAAGCATCTAATTGTTATGAAGGTAAATTTAATGTTACGTGGTTTTGATCACAGTTTTAAAGAGGTAATCCATATAAGTCCCATGTGTCTGTCAGCTTGTTGAGCTGTGGAGGCCTGCGTGTTGTGATGATGAAAGCTATGGCACCAGTATTTCAGACACCAGCAGGGCCACCCATGGTGGATAGGTTTCAGCTGAGCTTCCAGACTAAGGCAGACTAGGGAGAAAGACTTGGCAGCCCATTTCCAAAACTGTTAGCCACTGAAAACCCTATGAATAGCAGAAAAGCACTGTCAAATATAGTGCCAGAAAATAAGTTCCCCAGGCTGGTAGGGATTCAAGAAATGACTGGGGAAGAATTGCCTCCTCAAAGTACAGTTGACCTTAATGATGGGAATGGAGTAAAGCCCCTAGAACCTCCAATTGCTGATGTGGCACTACTCAAAATTAGCAGAAACATAGTGGCTATAACATTGGGCTCAAACTTAAAAAGATCATATGCATGGCACAGAGTTTGGGTAGTGTTTTGTTCTGTTGTACATGAGGTTGCTATGAGTTGTATCCGACTTGATGACACCCAGCAACAACCCATATAAGATTTTTAATATGATGCCTGAATATACCAACAAAAATAAAATAACTCCTGAAAAAGTAATAATTACTTATCGAGAATAAAAGTCATTGACACACCTTTCAGAAGAAGAGCGTTCAAGAACAGACAAGCTACTTCAATAACTAGAATGCTAAGCAGGACTTCAGCTACTTGTCTGCTTATTCTGCCCCTATCAATTTGGGGAAGATTTAAACCATATAGCTGTTAATCAAAAAGGTTTGGAAGTTTTTAAGATCTGTTCTTTTAATGAAAAATTTATAGTTATGTGGAACTGAGCCAAGATCATCCTCATCATAAATAGTTGATTTACAGAGATACATATCAACATGACATTCATAAGCACCATAGTCCAAATGATTATCTGGGTGGGGTGAAAAGTATACAAGCATGAAAGAAAAATTAAAGAAACATCAACCCAGCAGGGACATTTTTCAAAGGGGCTTTTAAATCACAGATTTTTTTAAAGTCTTTTTTTCTGACAATTCATAAGGCAGAAATTTCACACTAGGGTGAGGAGAGTACATGAAGAAGCAGCTAATAGCCTTAAGAAAGGACATTTTAATGGACTCTACAGATGCTATTAGGATTTTTTATTGGAGTGAAAAAAGAAAAGAAAATATAAAAATGCGCGTGAAAATGTATGACAGAGATAACCTAGTTAATTTCCATGCCTTCACATTAGTATTTTTAGGAGTGAAAAGTGAACTCTAAAATTCTTCATGATTTTGGCAAGACTCTTACCTCTTCCTTCTACTCCCAACACTCACAGCCTTACCACTGACATCTTCCTTGAGACCATCAAGACTCATCTTATTATATCCCTTATTCTTTTTTATATATGTCACCATTAGAAACCTGGGACTCTCTGGTCAGCCCTCATTCTTGTTGAGCTCCACAAAGCCATTATCTGCTCCTACTCCTGCCATATATATGTTTAACAATCCCTTTTCTTGTAATTTTTCAATAGTGTTCATCAACATCCACCTTATCACACATTTTGTCTATTTTTTGCTTGTTTTCCTTTCACACTAAAATTTAGGTTGTACAAGGTTAGAGATATATTTTTATTTTGTTCAGGCCATGTCTCCATCACGTAGTACAACACCAGGTACATGGTAAATACTCAATAATTATTTGGGAAATGAAAAGAATGAATGGGATAAATATATTTGGATGCTGTGCCAGAGATTGTGCTATGGAGGAATTATGGGTAGAATTAGAAATTGAATGGTTTGAATCTCTTTCCTCAAGTGTTTTGTAATAAACCTAGGTGGAGAGAAGATTATCATATAAGGTAGAGTTGGGCCAGTGTCTTAACAAGTATGGTAGAGACTTAAAATTTTTCCCTATAACTGATTTGTCTCCTTTCCAGACCAATTAGTGGATTATAATTTCCAATGCCCTTTGCCACTAGACAGGGCTATGTGACTCTTGTTTTGACCATTAGTTTGTAAGCAGAAGTGGTATATGATGTCTTCAGACTTGAGGATTTAATTATCAGTGGGAGACTCTAGCATTCTCTTTTTATATCACAACAACTTAAAAGGCAGTGTGTTTCAGATAGTGCAACTAGAGGTTAGGGAATTCTACATCATCCTGAACCCATGATGGGCTGTGTTGGGGATGGCTGCACTAGAGTCACATGAACCTGTAGCTGATAAGGAAAAATGAACTTTTGTTATGTTATCTCAATTGTTAAGGAACTGAGATTTGGTTTACTTTGTTACTTCCACATTGTCTGTCTAGACTATCCTGATTAATATAAGGAGTGTAGAACATGTCATTTTTCTTGAAGTCAAATTTGTAGCACATATCCTGATATATGCTCTGATATTAAAGTAGAGCACTTACTAATAGAAACACTTTTCATGGCTTGCACCATTGCAAGATACCTCTGTGACTTTATAAGGGAAGGAAGAAACTATACATCCTTCTACAAATGGATATTAGATTATTTTCCTCACTGACTTCAGGATGACAAATGAAGCCAGTGGAAGCTGGAAGAAAAATTGAGGAACTATATATATCATGATAACAATCCATCTGGAAGATCATAAGTTGAAAAATGTTTCCTGAGTGTCTATTCTAACCCACCACCAGTTGAGGCACAAAAGGACATGCCAAGGCAGAGGAAGACATGATTCTCACTCTGAAGAGACTGTGAACATTACTGTAAATAAGTGTTAAATATATACTATAGCATGTTCAAAGATTGTAAGAATTTAAAGAAAAACGTGAGCTGTAAAGTCTGCAGGAATCTAGGAAGGATTTCTGGAGATGAAGATTTGACCTTGGCCTTGTAGAATAGGTAGAATTTAATGCTGCTATTCATAATTTTTTGAGTGTACTATACAGTAGGCACAGTGTGAAGGTCTATGTAGCCCACTAAATTCTTTGCAACCATGTGGACACTGCCTTCTCAATTTCAGGAACCCAAGGCTTAGTGATGTTGAATAATGTATTTAAGTCACAGTCCCAGGGTTCAAACCCAGGTTTGTTTCTTATCAAAGCAGATCCTCTTAATCATGAAGCAATGTGTTGAGGTAGGAGGATGCAAAATGAGTCTTTGGGGTGAAGGGATGTACTGGAGTGGGCTTCACTTGCCTTGTTCTTAGACCCAGAAGGGCCTTGAATCTTGATTTTCAGCAAAACTTGTGATCTTCATTCTTCTGATTGTGGAAGAAGAGCTAAGTGATCTTTAAATAGTTTCCAAATAATGGAGCTGCCCAGTTATCAGCTTTGCTGAGTGAGCCACCTCTTCATATTTCCCAAGTATGAAAATCCAGTTCAACTCTTTACCTATACAAATATACAAGGAAAATAAATGGTGGGTGGAACTGATCCTAATTCATCCAGCTAACCAGTCACTTGTAGTTAACTGAGGGTTATCATAGACTAATGGAATCACCAGTGACCTAATGGAAAACCAAATAATGTCAGCTAGGATTCCAGCAGAACTCTGGCCACACATTTTTATCTTTGGTGGGTAATTGAACATTGTGGTATCGGTCAGGGTCCTGGCAGGAATCATATGTCATGCTGAAAAGGTTAACTGAAGAGCACTTAATGAAGGAACTGTGTGTAGAGTTGAAGATATGGAACGAACCCTTAGGTATTAGCAACATCAAGAAGTCATTGCTACTTCTAATCCTCCAGGGGAAAATAAAAATAAGCATTACTAGAATTGACAAGGGCCTGCAGCTGTAGCCCTGTGGCATCCAATCCCGTCAGATCTCGGAAGCTAAGCAGGGTCGGGCCTGGTTAGTACCTGGATGGGAGACCGCCTGGGAACACCAGAAGCTGTAGGCTTGGGAGAAGGACCTGGCAACCCCCTCCCAAAATTCAATCTGCCATTGAAAACCCTATGAACAACAGAGAAGCACTGACAATAGTGTTTCCCCTGTTGTACAGAAGGTCACTATGAGTCAGATACCAACTTGACGGCACCTAACAACAACAACAACAGAATTGACAAGAGCTAAAACCATGTACATTAAAAAGAGTAATGACTCCTGAAAGATGCTGATGCTTTAATCTCCAGAACTTCTGAATATGTTGCCTTATGTGGCAAAAGGGACTTTGCAAATGTGACTTAGGTTGAGGACCTTAAAATGGGAGCATTATCCTGAATTATACAGATGGCCCAATCTAATCATCTAAGTCCATAAAGATAGAGAACCTTCTCTTGCTATGGTCCGAGAGAAATTATGATGAAGGAAGATGGGTCAGAGAGATGAGATGTGATATTGCTAGCTTTGAAGATGGAGGAAGGGACCATTCACAAAGGAATCTGGGGAGACCCTGGAATCTGGGAATGGTAAGGAAATGGATTCTCCTGTACACTACCAATTTGGAATGTAGCCTTGCCAACACTTTGATTTTAGTCCACTGAGACCTGCGTCAGACTTCTGACCTATAAGACTATAAGATAATACATCTGTGTTGTTTTAAGCTACCATGTTTACAGTAGTTTGTTGCAGGAGCAATAGAAAACTAAATCATCAGAGAAGAGAGACTGCTTCACAGGATCTGTGAACCTAGATAAAGGATGTCAGCCCCTACCCAACAAAGTTAGGGAGGGAAATAGATACTCTCCCTTCTCTCTTCCCTTGCCCTCTGAGGTCCTTACAGTGTCTTCTATTAGCTAAAGCCATTAACCAAGAGCTAAAGGACAAAACAGCCTGAGAGATGCAATTCCTAGCATTCAGACTGTTAGAGTTCAGAGCAGGGCAGGATATGATGGAGAGTGGATCTTCAGGGGCAAATAAAAAATAACCAACATAGATGTTGAACTTGAAGGAGAAGGATGGTTTTGTGCTTCACTTGATTTTACTCATTATCATAGAATGAGGCATCTGATAAGAAGCAGTGCCAAGGACCTACTTGCAGGCAGGAGATTGGATTAGCTCAATATATTTCCATCAGATATACAAATGTGTTCATTCAATCTAATCAATAAGCCAATCAATTCAGTCATCACTCAATAAATCCACTTGAAAGAATTGCTATTCATTAGGCACTAAGACGCAAGTGGGACTGAAGTAGGATGCAGGAGATGTAGGCTCAGCTTTTGCTATGAAGGAATTTAAAATATACAGAGTAGAGATGAAGTTGAACAGGACAGAGAGGCAGAGATACACAGGCATTTACAGTTCATCCACTTTGGCTGCTTGCATGTATCAGTGAAGGGAGAGAGAAGGGGATGAAAAGGAAGAGTAGAGAAGGTGGGAGAAGGTTCACAGAGGAGTGATACATGTGCTGGGCCTTGAAATGTGTGTAAGAGTTTTCTAGTCTGAAGAAAGGGCAAAAATGGTAAAAGCAAAGTCCAAAAGCCTTGGCACTCAGGGAAAATAAGAAGTGCTATGTTGCTGGGTGATAGGATACTTGAGGGACACGGTACAGTGAGATGGGAGCTTGAGGCATAATAGGGTGAGTCAGATTAAGAAGGGCCTTGAATGTCATGTTTGTATGTGCATTTGTTGTTTTAGCACAGAATAAAATACACAATTTAGCATGGGAACACAGTTAATATGGCCTGTAGAAATAATGTGTTTATTACAAACATATTTTCAAAACAACATAAAAAAGCAAAATGCATGAAATAAGTCATTGCTTCCATAATGTAAATAATTCCATCTCTTGAAGTTAATTCTGGTATCATGCCCTCACATACTCCGCACTGCCTATTTATTTATGGAACTTTATATACCCCAAATGTAATTCTCTATAAAAATGCTGATAGAATCACAAACTCTGAATTCCCTGAAGGAAAACACATGGCAGAGATGACTTTTCTTTCCTTTGGATGGTTCTTGTTCTCTCTCCCTCTACATTCCCTTTTCTTTTGGAATGAACACACACACACACACACACACACACACACACACACACACACACACACCACACACACAGGAGAAGCTCAGCTCTGACAGTTCCCTCTGACTGAAAGAGGATGACCAATGTCTCTCCTTTCGGCTCTCACAGAATACCATGTTGCCTATGGAGCCATTTGCCTGACTGACCACATCAATGATTTCCAGTGTCCTATTTGGCATCACTCAAAGGCAGCCACTGGCCTCAAACAAATGTGCATTGTCTCGTACTCAAGAAAAGCAATGCTTCTATTTCAGAGGGTATTTAGGAGGAAGAAATGGAACAAGTTTCTTCCTTCATATCTGTCAGAACACCTGACCAGGCTTTCCTTGATGTGAATCACAGACTTGCATATGTCTTTACTATGGATCAAACCTTTTCTTTAATGCAAGTGGGCTAGATAATGCATGAAGAGATGGCTATTGTTATGATAGATGTTCTAGTTAATTACTTTCAACTATCTTTAGTAAAAACCTTCAGCGGTACCACTGTGACGCCCGATCCCATCAGATCTCAGAAACTAAGCAGAGTCAAACCTGGTTATACCTTGGATGGGGGATTGCCTGGGAACACCAGATACTGTAGGCTTGGGAGAAGGACCTGGAAACCCACTCCCAAAAATCAACCCACCATCTAAACCCCTATGAATAGCAGAGAAGCACTGATCATGGTGTTTCGTCTGTTGAACATAGGGTCCCTATGAGTCTGGCACCAACTGGACAGCACCTAACAACAACATCTTTAGTAACATATGCTGGAACACTGTGGTAGCAACACACTTTTTTCCCAAGAAACTCAGTGGTTAAATAAGCATCAGGAAAGCAATATTGAATCAGAGTGAAAACTCCAGCCTAGGATTCAAGAAGCTTTGGGCTATTGTTAAAGTTGGTTTTTCCTCTCTGGACCCAAGTTTTTCATCTAAAAAAATAAGAGATTGAACAAAATATTTCAGAGAAGAAACTGAAGGAAATGCCTCAAACCTGGCTCTGCCCCTTGCTAGCTCTGTGACCTTTGGCATGGCATACTGGGTTGTGTGGTTTTAACCATAGAAGAGGATAAAAAAATGCCTAGCTCACAGGAGGTGTTAATTACAAAATATGTGTAAAGTGTTCTATACACTGTGTGTGTTCATGTGTGCATGCATGCTTATGTGTCAAAAATACAGAAAAAAGGAGTAAGGAAGGGCTAGAATCCTTCAGGGCAGTGACATAGTCACTTTTCATTGACACAGTATCCTTTGAGTTGGAAATTTAATGATGACTTTTAGAAGTGGGCAGTGGATCACAGGTGCCTCAGGTCTGTGGTGTGGGCTTCACATAATTACTTTTAGTAAAGAATTTCTTCTAATACATAGAAGAAACACACTCCAATCCTGAAATGATGATGACAAGTGACTCACCCAGGGGAACTGGTGAAGTGTCCAATCATAATGTTCACTTCACAAAAAGCAAATGCTTGCTGAATGCAGAAATGAAGATTTCTGATTGGACATGAATACTCATTCCACCAATTTGGCTTCACTTTTTATTAATTTTGGAAACCAACGGTATATGATGTAGCCTGTCATTCTTTTCTAACATTTTTCCTTTGGAATTGGATAACTAGAACAATTTTCCCAACCTCAAGAGGTTATGCAATAGGTACCAACAAAATACAATGAAAACAGATTTCTCCCAGATTAAGTTCGGCACCCTATCCCTCTTTGGAGTTATAAGAACCAATTCTTAGCTCTGGTTGTGGCCTTCTCACGAATGGGGATGGAAATGAATAAACCATCCAATTGTGTTCTATATTTCTTAAGGTAAAATCATTGATCATGCTGTGATCATGACTGGCCCCTTGAAAGGTAAACAGAGTGGTCATCAAGTCAGGAAGAGATTGTAGCTACATGGGATGTTCTCTTCTTTCGGACTAAGAAGAAGACTTTGCAAAATGTGTGTGTGTGTGTGTGTGCACATAAAACTGGGAAAGAGATGTCTCCTGTGTGTGTATGAGTATAAAACTAGGAAAGAGATGTCTCCATTCCTGCTTCTGTGTGTCAAACTCTCTCATGACCAGAAATCTTTTAAATACTTTCCCTATCTGTCAGGTCCCCCGCCCTCGAAGATCCCCACACTCCAGGGAGAGTAAGTGTGTGGAGAGCTTCCCCACCCCCGGGAATCACAGAATCACAGCATACTCTGGGAGTTGATGAGACAGGGATTCGTTTATTGGGGAGGGGGCAAATGGTTATATAGCATGAGATAAGCCAATCCATACAGCAGTCAACTTGATCACGCACTAAACTTTTACAGTGTCTCTATTATGAACATGTAGTGATCACGAGCATGGAACTAAGCATAGCCAATCCCTGCAGTTGTGGGTGACACAGTTACACTAAACAGCCTTGGGTGCCATCTTAGTGGCATAGCAAGAAATTGGAAAAGGAGGAAATCCCCCACACCTATCCCTGAAATCTAAAGAGATCACAAAGTTAGATATTCATTTCCTTCATGTATGCAAAAAGTTATTCTTTCATCAGGAAAGGTAAGAAGTAAGCCCATTAGTATATGTTTACTGCCCTGAATTTTATTATTATCATCGTGATGATGGCCTTCCTTCATGTTCAGAGTTTAATGTTATATTGAAACTATTTTCAGTGCCTTGAAGTTCTCTCTGCCTTTAACCCAGCATTACGAAAGGACTTCCTCTATTTGGCTGTGAGCTGTAATTACCTTCACATGTATGGAGGTGGCCCAGAACATGGTTGGACTATCACATAAGAACAATAATACCTTGGTTTATGGCCATTGATTCAGTTTTGCAATTCTAAAATCATTTGTGAATATATACACACACATGCACACATATAGTAAGGAGACAATCTATATTCAGATATCATCTATCAACTCATGCAAGTCATTCTAACTAATGTGTATATTATTGGTTTACTTTTCTGCTGATCCCAGAGCAGACTGAACATCCATCCAATGTTTCAGCACATTCCTTAGTTACCACTGTAATGGAGTGTTCTTGGAAGACTCCATTTCCTTGCTTCTCAGGACCCTGGCTACTTTCCAAGGAATGTACCATTTGAGACAGTTGTTATCAGTCCCAGGTTTAGTCCGCCTTGTCTCTACCACCTTACATGTCTAATGCTTTCTGACTCTAACCCAGATGAGGTTACTGGCCACATCTGTCTAAATAATACCAAGATCATTTTGAATAGCACTTTGCATATTTCAGAGCACTTTCCATGAGAATTCTGATACCTAATAGTTTTACCAGCTCTGACTTAAGACAAGGAAAAGGCTGGTGTTTTCTAACTTGAAGTTGTATTCTTAAGACAGACTGTGAGGCTGGTTTACCCAGACTGTCTTCAACAATAGCAAAGATGCTGGGCAGATTTCATTTTGGATCTGATTATAGGCAAGAGGTCTGATTTTCATGTGAATCCTGAAGACTCACCTCTTTTTTACAATTGAAAAAGCAAAACAACTTGGTATACTTGTAAATCCACATTTCTGAATTGTAGTGTAAGCAGATATTTCTTTTAGTGTATTGGAATCCCATAGTCATTCCCATTCCACATTTTTTTGAGACACTGTAATATCTCTCTTGTTTGTCCTTGCAGGCCTTGGAGAATCAGTATCATTACTTGCTAAGTCAATATCATGCCTGCTAAAAATCCTCCTCACTCATAGTAAAAGAAAGTTTTATATTCTTACACTTATTTATAATATTTGCAATAAAAAAACAAGATATACAGCCAATAAAAATTCTTTGTGCCTTTAAAGGGCTTCTACTTCCTAAACATTTAATGTTGCTCCATTGCTATTTTCTAAACCATCTGCAGGTGTTCTCTCGGTCTAAACGTGCTGTTCATTTAGAACTACAATTGTAAGTATTCATTGCCCCAGCCAGTCTTGGTTGTTCTTGGTGGAGATTGCTGAGTGCAACAGGCCTCTGAATTAGATGTGAGCTGAATATAAAGGTATAGAGATCATAAAAGCCCTTAGGGCATATCTTACTATGATTACTCATGCTCTCTGGACCATTTTTTCTGAGAGTTCCTCAAACATGGGTTTTGGAGCTGGAGGAAATCTGAAGGTCTGGTGTTCTCTAAGACTCAGACAAGTTAATGAAGATCATACAGCTGACTAGAAGCCAAGTCAGGGCTGGCCAGAACCAAGCTTCTTAATTGGATCCTGGTGTTTCCACAGCCCCATGTGACTGCTTACTCAAACCAAATTTCATAGGTTAAGTATGTGACAGCAGTTCTGTGCCATTTGTAACTGAAAAGGTAAACTCAAGACAAATATTCTTCTATCAATGTATATGGCAAAAGACAGTCACACTGTAAACCTGTTCTGATCCCTAAACTCTACTTAGAACCTCTACTAAAATAAAGCACATTCCAGCCATTCTTGAATGCCTCACCATCTCTCTGGTACTTTAATTTCTTTGCAGTCCACAATCATTCCACATCTTTTGGAACTATATTTATACAAGGTTTGAAGTTCACATGGATGCACTGGAAATAAGAAATAACTCTCCCAATGCCACTTTCACCTCTAAAACTTAATTCTCAAATTATAAGAATATTTAAGAAGTATAAATTTACTTCAGTATTCTATTTCTACAACATTAAAGATTTTAGGTTGACCATAAGCTCTCAGAACCACATCACATTAGTCTTGTTCAGGATTTGGCTTCAGTAATTTACCTATTCTGTACGCTTTTCCTCCACAGAAATTTATCCCCCAAAGTTTGACCCAAGCTAAGCTGATCTGATTTTTCTTCTCAGAAATCTAGAATTGGTAATAGAGGCTCAGGTTACACACTACTGAGCTCTGGAGGTAGGAGATAAACCTGGCCTGGGCTAGGACAACCATTTTCTGCCAATTATACAAAAAGAAAGAAAGAAATATGTTTGTTAGAGAGAAATAATGAATTATATATAATGTAAAAAGCAGAGATAAAGATCATATGGTTCCAAGAAGGTGGAGATAGTAACCTGACTTTCCATTACTGGTTCAATTACTGTATAAAGTATATCTCTATTTGCCCATAAATTCCCACTAGGATTTAGTTTAGTGTAAGTGGCATTCTCTTCCTTGGAAAAAATAAAGGTAGCTCAGTTTATATGAGGGCAGTCCCTCCCTGTACTTAAGCAGTAGACACAGCTTCAGAAGAACATGCAGTGTAACTGGTCTCAGTTTGTACTTATATCCACAAATCTTAAATGATGGTCTAGTACTAGTAAGCATGTGACTTTGTTTCTTTGACTTCATTTAAACTTTTATTTGTTAAGACAACTATTTTATAACCTCTCCTCTTTCCTCAAGCCTACAATTCTCCCTGCCTTTGTTATTCTTACTTAATAATCCTGATTTTTATTTTGCTAGGAATATATAGAACCAATGACAAAAGAATGACTATATCTTTCTGTAGAAAAGAAATCTACCAATTTCCCTGGACTTTTACTCACCTGCTTTGGTGTCTTTCCTTCTGGTAAAATTGTTTGATTACTTATATGCCTAATGAGCAAACTCCTATTCATATATGCCGGATTCCATTTTCTTTTTGCCCACTTAAATTTTTTTCCATCAATTGCCCTCCCCATACTCTCCATCTCTTATGTCAATTTTTTGTCTCTGTACTTTATGGAAATCCAAAGATACTATAATAGTTTCTGTCCTTATAAAAAATAAATAAAAATCATTGGCCTAGAACTCTTGCCTACCATTCTATTTCCCTACAACTTATTGCAAATCTCCTTGCAATAATTATTCACCCTTCTAGCTACCTTTTTTTCCCTCTTCATACTACTCCCTTCAATCTTTCATCACTACCAACACTCCACTCCCCTAAAAGTGGAAAATGATTTCTACATTCTGAAACCCTGTAGCTAGCTATCAGATTTCACTTTCTCTAACTTTTCATCTGCATTTGGAAGAACAAATGACTCTTCTTAAGCCACTTCCCTCTTGATCTTCCTGTTTTCTTACTGATTGTTTTGTATTACCCTCCTCTCTTGGTTCCCATTTCTATTCCACACCATATTTTATTCATCTTTGTGTCACTGCTTTTATGCTAGATTATTCTATTGTCAGTTTGCTTAAAGCTTGGAACTATGATTCCAGTACCCTCATCCCATTATGGCTCTAGGTTAGGCTGTTCAGAAGAAGAACTTGCATGGGATTTGGGAGGTGGAACCGAAGCACAGTTATTATGCTGTGAAGAACTTCAGGGACAGATATGGTGATGAAAAGACTAAGAAATGTCTGGCAGTTTCCAGATGTTCTTACTTTCTTCTACTCCAAGTCTGACTTTTTCTTCTGACTTCTGGTTCTGATGACCAGAGGTGATTCCAAGCACACTGCCAGATGGTTGGCTATAGACACACAGATATGGTAGCTACATTGATGCAGCAGAAATAATTTCCCATTTAGAATCCAACTTCAGTAACTGGATGAATCATTTCCAGATTTCTTTGAAAGCTCCAACTTGTTCACCTGTGCCAGTTCTTTAAAAAGGATGGTTAGAGACTTCTTTGAATATACTACTCCCTCTTGCAGGCCTTTGCTGGTCTAGCTCCTCCCACAATTGTGTAAAGCATACATTCTATAATAAGTCTGTTATCATGTATCATTCCTAGTTGGACACTAGGACAATTATTGGTATCATTAACAGAGGTTCTAGAAAAATACCACAATAATGATAGCAATAAAATATTAAGACTCTGAGCAGATTTAAAAGATTTAAAGGATTAACTTGATGTCAATTGTAAATAAGACACTGGTAGTCTATATGTTATGTATTTCCCAATAGTGGTTGCACTGCTGAAATAGACAACTAAACAGCTGAAAGAATTCCTCTGTTGGCTAGGTGAGGTGGCTTATGCCTATAATCCCAGTAACTTGGGAGGCAGAGGCAGGAGGATCACAAGACCAGAGGCAGCCTGCATAAGTTAGTGAGACCCTGTCTCAAGAAAAAAAAATGGGTTGAGGGTGCAGCACAGTGGTAGAGTACTTATAAAATATGTGTGAGGCCCTGGGTTCAACCCCCAAGTGCTAAAAAAAAATTCCTTTACTGTTTCTCTGATCTGTGGAGTAAAGTCCTGTACATTAGGAAGGTCCTACCCTCCAGAGCTTGTTTTGTTGAACAGTCGGACCAAATCAGTACTGGATTCCTAGAGGAATTAAAGAGATTACTGTCACCATTGAAGACTTCAAAAATGCAAAGGTGGTGATTCCTATTATATCCCCTCCCAATTTGCCTCATTGGACTATATAGACAACAGATGGATCCTGGACTATGACAGTAGACTATTACACAATTAGTCATGTGGTAGAGGACATGATTTGTGGCCTATTCTAGATGTGGTTTCTTTAATGGATCTAATAAACATATCCCTTGGCACCTAGAAGGTAGCTAGTGACCTGGAAAAATTTTTGTGCCAATGAAAAATTATAACAACCCATAGAGACAGAATCACTAATGGCACAAACCAAAAAAGAATAAATATTTGGATCATTTCACCATCAAACAAGTGAGATGGTCAATTTTATGTGTCAACTTGATTGAGTCAGAAGGTTCCCAGATATTTAGCCAAACATTATTCTGGGTGTGTCATGGGTTAGATTAACATTTGAATTAGTAGACTGATGATGTAGATTTCCCTCTCTAATGTAAATATACCTTATCCAACCAATTAAAGACTTGAATAGAAGGAAAAGGCTCAGTAAGAGGTAATTCCTACCAGAAGCACAGTGGCATAGGAGGCTAACCAGGGCTATATAGCTAGATCCTATCAAAAAATAAACAAAAAATATTCTTCCTCTCCCCCCCCCTTTTCTGGTACTGGGCGTTGAACCTAGGCCCTTGTACCTGCATGCTTTGCAAGTGCTATACCATTGAATTGTACCCTCAGTCCATTTTTGTTAACTTTTTGAGACAGGATCCCCCTAAATTATGCAGACTGCCTCTGGTCTTGAACTTGCGATCCTCCTGCCTCTGCCTCCCAACTTGGTGGGAATTTTATAGGCTGTGCCACCATGCCTAGCGTTCTCCTTTCTGACTGTTAATCTGGGTCATTGGTCTTTTTTGTCTTCAGACTTTAACTGAAACAGTGGCTCTTCTTAGGTCTTCAGACTACCAGCTATTATACTGGAAATTACATCATCAGCTTTCTTGGTTCTCATGTCTTTGGACTCAGACTGAATCTACACATTGGCTCTTCTGGATCTCCAGCTTGCTAACTGCAGATCTTAGAACTTATTAGCCTCCACAAACTTGTGAGCCAGTTCCTTAAAATAAATCTCTTTATCTGCATCTCTGAGGGCTGGGATTTAGCTCAGTTGGTAGAGCGCTGCACTGCAGTCTCTGAGATCTCAAGTTCAATTCCCAGCACTGCACAAATGGGAGAAGGACCTAGCAATCCACTCCCAAGGCAATCCTGAAACAGTCAGCCATTGAAAACCCTATGAGGGTTGCTATGAGTCTGATACCGACTCGATGGCACCTAACAACAACAACAATCTGCATCTCTATCACCTATGTTGATATCTTCTATACATTTAGCAATTTATCTATTGGTTCTGTTTTTCTGGGGAACTCTGACTAATACAGTAAGGATCTATCACCAGCCACGGTGTTTACTGAAGGTAAATATAATAGCTAATTAAATATTCAGAGGTTTATAATGCCAGAAGGAAGACTAATTTCTCATGGTTTGCTCTTCTTCTATAAAACCCATCATAACATTCAAGTCTATCATCTTAATTAAGGACTTTTATTCTTTAAGAATAAAACTCTACATGAATAAGTCCGGGGGAAAATGATTTATTCTTGTAGTTTCCCATGGAACTTAAGTGTAGAAAGCATAGTTAGTCCTTGAGGGAAGTGCAAACCCTCTCCAAAATACCTGCTGCTTATTTTCAAGCTGCAGTTTCATATCCTTTTCTTTCTCTACACATCTGCATTATCCTTTTTCTGCAGCTTGGATTTTTCTCCTTTTCCTGTACTTTCCCATGGACCCATCAGAATCAACTGACAGTGGTCCCTTGAGGTTATATGGCCTTTTATCTCATCTCTGCACTTTGGCTTGTAAATAAAAGTTCCCAAAATAGGGGATGTTAATTGGTCAAATCCACCCCCAAAGCAATCCCGAGAAACTCAGCCACTGAATGCCCCTGTGAGGGTCTCTATGAGTTGGACCTGACTAGGCGGCACCTGACAACAACAAAAAATTGGTCAGGTTCATCATCTCTCATGTGGTGTAGGGTGAGGACTTCCCAGTTCGGTGTGTGAGTAGGTCAGGGAAAGTGAGTGCAAGGGAAATGATGGTCATCTCTAATGCTATTCATCCTCTTATTCAAACCTCCCATTATAATCAGACCCCTCTTTTACATCTTCTTTAATGAATCATTGGATATTCAACTTACTTCCCCATGGCTCAGTATTCAAGACTTTCCTCCACACAGTACCTTCTGATATGTCTGTGTATCCAGTCTCATCTTCCCTTCATTCAATATAGTCCTCCTCTTTTGGTGTTGGGGCATCTTAATTTAACCTGGGCTTCGTATTTAACAGAGAGCTTCATAGTGCTAAACAAACATAGCCTTTGATGCAAGGGAGATTGGCCCTGGGGATGCAAGAAAATAATGGCTGCAACAATGGTAGTGGGGATGATGACGCAAGTGGCGACAGCAAGGCCAGTACTCAGATGCTTAGTCACATAACCATGCCACTTCCCATCCAAAGGGAGCTTTGGCTATTGGTAGATGAGCACTTCAGAAATGGTGACCCATTGATAGCAAAATTAAATGACCCTGAGGCCATATGCATTACCAAACGTTCTCCACCCATGGGCTCTAAATATCCATTTTACTCTCCAAACTGCTCTTCCATTTGTGTGTGTGTGTGTGTGTGTGTAAGAGCACACACATGCATTCTTAACATTAATGGCTGCTGAGCATGTGCAGGCAGCATGCTGAGAGCCCTGATGAGCCCAGCTTTGCTGGCAGTGTGCCACCAGGGAGATTCTGCTAAAGCCGGAGTCCTATTGTATGTTATGTTGGAATCAAACTCCCTATTGCTGAAAATCACAGTGCTTCTGATCTCAGCATTATCAGATAAGCTGCCAGAAAATAATGTCTTGGGTATTTATTTAACAGGAGGCAGGGGCATTGATAGAAATGTCTTGCTTTTACAAGAAGGCAGAACTGAGCTGAAGAGGTGATCCACAAAACTATGGAGAAGGCACTAGAGAGATAGAAGCTGAAAGTATGGCAGAAACAAAGGATGTGGGGAATCTTTGATATGTGCTTGCTTTAAAGAGCATTAAACAAACACATGGCAGGGACTTCAGACCCCCTAATTATTTTCTGGATTCTTTGTTCACAAGCAAGCACTATGCAAAAAGCAAAGCATTTTCAGCATAAGAAAAAGAAAAAGAATGATTATAGAAAAGCACTGATATGTTCTAGAAATTATCCTGACTGCCACTTGCCCTAAACACCAGCATTATGCTGATTTCTGGGGTGAAAAAGATGACTGATATGAAGCTTGCTCTGCAGAGCTAGAGGAAAGCAATCCTAATATTATTCTATCTGTAAGACTCAATATCTATGGTGTCCTTCTTCACTCCCCCTGTTATCATCCCAGACTGGATTTCATCACCTTGTACAGGAGTCATTGTGAAAGCTTCAGGGGTCACCTTCTTTTCCTTCCCATTGCACACTTATGTAATGCAATCACTTCCTTGTTAGGTGCTGTTAAGTGGGTGTCCAACTCATAGTGACCCTACATACAACAGACAAAATACTATTGTCAGTGTTTCTGTGCTATTCATAGGATTCTCAATGGCAGATTGTTTTTTGGGAGTAGGTTGGCGGGTCTGACTCCCAAGCCTACAACACCTGGTGTTCCCAGATTGTCTCCCATCCAAGTACTAACCAGGACTGACCCTGCTTAGCTTCTGAGATTTGATGAGATGGGACACCATAGTGGTATAGCTGCAGTCGCTGTGAAAGCTTCAGGAGTCACCTTCTTTCCTACCCATTGCACTTCTCCAATGCAATCACTTCCTAACAGTATATTTTTCACATTGGCCCCTACTCCAGAGCACTCAGAAAATATCTCTGTTACACATTGGGTGAAATCTGAACTTTATGACCTTGTGTTGAAGGCCATCCTTTATAGAGCACATTCCAACATGTTCACATAACCAGCTTCATCTTCCTTCCATACACACAATGGTCCCCCTGCCTTACTGGTGGGACTCTTACTAATAGACCTGAATAATGTTCTTATCATTCAAAGTGAGGCCTTGACACCCACATCTGAGACACTGAAGAATGCTTCTCCAACATTCTTTGACTGAATCTCCTTGTCACTTTCCTGTTGTCCTTGGCATGTGAAACTTATGCCTACATTAATTAAGACATTTGGATACCAGAAGAATTATTAGAATGAGAGGTGGACTTCTGTAACAAAATACCATAATCTGAACAGTTTATAAACAATACAGATTTATTTCTGAACTGTGGTCCTGGAGATGGGAAAGTCCAAGATCAAGGTGATAGCAGATTCTGTCTGGTGGACTCTCATCCCATTCATGAGTGCTCTATCCTCACAACCTGATTACTTTCCAAATGCTCCCATCCCCTAATACCATCATATTGGGAATTAGGTTTCAACATATGAATTTGAAGGGGATACAAACATTCAGACTACAGCAGGTGCTTGCAGTGCTCTCTGAAATTTTGTCCACTGTAATTCCACTTTCCTTGTTCTGGCCCCCATAGGTGCTGCTATGTCCTCTGACACCACAGCCTCCTCCCATGATAACCTCTGCTCCTGCCATGCATTGTTGCATAGAACAGGGACATTGCTGCCCACTCTAGCTTCTCCTGCTGCCGTTCACCCGAATTGCCCTCCTTCTCTGTATTTTGCTACTGTAGTTTCACTGGAGACTGAAGCTGCCAGAGTCAGGAATTATCTTGTGGCATAAAAGAGAAAATGCCTTACTGGCTCATCATTTTGTTACTTTGTCTTAGAAAAATTCTAGAGAAACGTGGTTTTTGTTACAAAATCTTTCTACAGTCAGCCCAACCTGCCCTATGACTCACAAATGAGCCTCAGGGACAGGCCTGAAAGAAGGGTAAATTTGAGCAAATAATTACACCACTATACTGAACAAAGCCTGTGTTTCTTCCCTTTTCCAGTAGAGTGGGTGCAGTCTGAGGTGTTTTTTGTTGTTGTTAGGAGCTGTTGATTTAGGTCTAACTCATAGTGACTCTATGTACCACAGATGAAACCCAACCCAACATTGTGCCATGGCCAGCACTATGTCAGTGCTTCTCTGCTATTCATAGTTTTTCAGTGGCTGATTGTATTGGGAGTGGGCTGCTAGGTCTTTCTCCCAAGCCTGCACCACTTGGTGTTCCCAGGCAGTCTCCCATCTAAGGACCAACCAGGCCTAACCCTGCTTAGCTTCTGAGGTCTGATGGCATTGGATGCCACAGCGGTATAGCTGCAAGTTCTTCAGCAGGATTATATTTGAATGGCCTGCTTTACCATTCACACCAGTTAACCAGAGAGGCCACAATGCTATTTGGACACATCATATGCTAAGGTTTGGGCTAACCATATATTTATTTAGGGGCTCTCATAGTTAAGCAGCTTTGTGAATTTGGTCATACCCCTTAATCTTCCTGGGTCCTAGTTTGGTTGCCTAGATAACCTTTGACCTTTTTAAGTACTAAAGTTCCATGCTTTAGGATATTTGATTGGTTTGCTGCTCTGAGAATAATAGGCTAACACCATATAAGGTGATTGCTACATGCAGAAGTATATGTATAACTTTTGTTGATATAAAAACAAAAATATTTGATATAAATCAGAAGGCATGAAGGTACTAAAAAATGAACAGAAGCAGAAAGACTCTAGTAGAAGTGTATACTCCTTTGGAGGAAGGGAGATGACATGCCTCACAAATCAGTTACCATCTCCATTGCTTTTAGACTATAGCTAAATACAAACTTTGCAGTGCACAGAGCTGTGTGGTATAGTCAGGGAGAACTGCCTGGTTCAGAGTATAAGAAAATTGAAGCTGAGAAACTGAATGGTGAGGAGAGTGGAGGAATTATGAAAGAGAAGGAGCCAGAGAAGGCATCCCTAAATTCTGTCTACTTGTATTGCTAAAACACATATGCATGGAACATACTAAGTTCATCCAAAGACAAGATATCTGAACTGAGACCAAGGTTGGTAGCATGAAGGTACTGAAGAAAGACCAGAACAGTTCTGATAGAGAGAGAGTAAACTATCGTGGAGGTGGGAAGCTGGGAACTGCAGAGAAAGGTTCCCATCTCTTCAACTTTTACACTAGGTCCAAATGTACTTCTGATGGTCAGAACAGTAGACACAAAAGCACACAAGGAATAACCTGCATCTTGTCAGCCTGGGGATGCTCAAAAGAGAATCCTGGAAACCACAAATGGTGAAGAAAGTTGGGGAATCTCACAAAGAAAAGATCTAGGGGTGAGATCCCCAAACTCTGACTACCTACATCTTTACATGGTCCCATGCTCATGTGTGAAAGAGAGTTAAAGCAGCTCAGCTAAAGAAAAGAGATCAGAAAAGAAACAAAAGTGCTATCCAAGAAACAAAGTTTAAAGTTCAAGTCTAGACCATGAAATTATTCACTCAAACAAAACAATAGCAAAGTAGTGCTAATTGGAGAGGATAGAATCTGGAATTTCCTCAACATAAAAAGAAACAAGAAAAGGTGACACATACATTAAGAGAAAAGAAAATCAATGGAGGTCAACTTTGATATGAAACTGATATTAGAATTAGCAAAAGGTTTTTTTAAAACTATTTTACCTATTCTCAGTGCATCATGAATTCCCAACAGAGTACAATAAATAGAAACAATATAGAAACAAAAGCGAAATTCTAGAAAAATACATTTTCTGATGTTTAAAAAGAATCACTGGATGTGTTTAATAGCTGAATGAACAGGACAGAGTACAAACCTGACTTAAAAATTGTTCTATGTTTAAGGCAAAGAAAAGGGACAAAAAAAGACTTTAAAAAATGAACAGATCTTTGGGATCTTACTAAATATCAAGACAAAAATGTATATAATTGGAATTCCAGAAGGATAGCAAAGAGAGAATGTGACAGAGAAAAATATTTGAGGAAATAACACCTGGAAATTTCTCAAACTTGATGAAAGAAAGTTGTAGAGGCAAGATGTTAAATGAACACCAAGTAGTATAAAAAAACCTTTTGTTGAAGAATATTGTAGTTGTACTCTTGAAAGCCAAATGTAAAGAGCAAAATTGAAGGCAGAGTAAAAGACATCACCTACAGAGGAGGAATTATATGATTGACAGTTTATTTCTTATAAGAAACCAGGGAGGCTAAAGAAAATAGAACATCTGTAAAGTATTGGAAAGAAAAAAAGAAAAGAAAAGAAAAGAAAAAGAAAAGAAAAATTCCTATACACCCAGAATTCTATATTTTTGTTATGTGCCATTGTGTTGGGTCCAACACATAGCAGCCCTCATATGGTTTTCAGTGGCTGTTTCGGGATTGCCTCAAGAGTGGATTGCCATATCCTTCTGTAGAATTCTATAGTTGGCAAAAATATCAGCTAAGAATAAAGATAAACTAAAGACACTGTCTTTAGCATTCACTGCAAAAGATGCGAAAGGGGGTTCTTTGAGTTGAAGAGAAATGATTTACAGTGGAAACTCAGATCTTGAAAGAGTATATAAGATATTCCAAGAAGGAGGAGACAGGGGAAAAATAAATGAATACATTTAAAAAATAAAAACAAAATGGAAGACACAAAGATAAGAATACCAATGAGGGCATTAAATTAACATAACACTCCAGTAAATTCACAGAGGTAATAAAAATGGATTTAAATTGAAAAGACAAAAGATTCAGCTCCCCATGCTTTAGAAGAGATATATTTTAAACATAAGGATGGAGCCGGGCAGGGTGGCACAGGCCTGTAATCCCAGTGACTCCGAGGAGGAGGCAAGAGGATTGCACATTTGAGACCAGAGGCAGTCTGCGTAATTTAGCAAGACCTTGTCTCAAAAGTAAAAAAATGGGCTTGGGGGTGCAGCTTAGTGGTACAGCACTTGCAAAGCATGCAAGTGAAAAGCCCTGGATTCAACCCCCAGTACTGCAAAATAAAAGACAAAGATGGATTGAACATAAATAGTTGGAGAAAGCTATACCATACAAACTATATGCATGGAGAAGTGGTTATATTAATATAAAACATATTTTACATGAGTATACAATATACTTCCAAGTAAAATGTGCTAATCAAGATAAAATGGAATACTTTGTAATGATAAGATGATCAATTCACAAGACTATGTAATAATTGCAAATATGTATGCACATAATAAAATTTCAAAATAGATGAAATAAATTATGGAATTACACAGGAAATAGGCTAATTTTTATTTTTTTATTGGAAATTTTTAATGTAAAACTTAATGTGTTTCATTCTGACATGCTTTTCATTGTGACATTTCCATATATGCATTTTGTTGTACATTGCACAGATAAGCTCCCCCTTACCCTCTTATACACTTCCTCCCCCCATCTGAACCCCCACCAAAGACCTCTCTTTGATTTGCATGTCTTTTTGTGGTGATAGTTTTCTATATATCCTTGGACCCCAATTATGTTTAAGATCGAAACTTTTTCTGTAGTGAACTATCTTTTTGCATTGTCGGTATAATTACCTGAATGTTCTAGCTCATCCGTATTATTACCATTCTTTGGTATTACTGGTGTAATTACAATTATTTCCAGAACTATTAAAGTTGGGCCATTCACCCTGAGGTCAACCCCTCCCTGATTCCTCACTCCTCCTTCTTCCTCTTCTCCCCCCTCTCCTCTCCCAGGATTTCCTCCTTTTACTAGATCCGTCCCTCCTTTTGTGCTCCCCAAATTGTCCCTTCTCTGCTAAGTTGCCTTTAGCTTTTTATTATGTTCTGACCTCCACATAGGATTTTTTCCTTCTTATAATTTTTATTCAGCTCCCACATATGAGTGGTGAGAACATGTGGTATATCTCTTTCTGGGCTTGTGTTCGTTCACTTAAAATAATTTTCTCCAATTCCATCCATTTTGCTGCAAATGACGTTATTTCATTTTTCTTTTGATTGCTGAGTAGTATTTCATTGTGTATATGTACTGTAGTTTTTTTTTTTTTACCCATTCTTCTGTTGATGGGCACTTTGGTTGATTCCATTTCCTTGCTATTGTGAAAAGTGCTGCATTGAACGTGGTGATGCAGGTGTCTCTGTGGTTTGATGACACACCCCCTTTGGGTAAGTTCCCAAAAGTGTTATAGCTGGGCCATATGGTAGGTCTGTTTTTAGTTTTTTAAGATACCTCCATAGTGATTTCCAAAGTACTTGGACTAATTTACAGCTCTACCAGCAGTGTAAGAGGATTCCCTTTTTTTTTTTTTGGCAAGATCACCAGCATTTGTTGTTATTTGTTTTATTGATCTTGGCCATTCTTACTGGAGTAAAGTGGAATCTCAGAGTTGTTTTAATTTGCATTTCCCTAATGGCTAGGGACACTGAGCACTTTTTCATATGTTTCATGGCTTTATGGGCCCCTTCATTTGAGAACTGTCTGTCCAGTTCCTTTGCCCATTTGTGTATGGGTTATTTGTTTTCTTGGGTATTGTTTTCTTGAGTTCTTTATAAATTCTGGTAGTTAGACCTGTAGCCAATGTATAGGATGTGAAGATTTTTTTCCCATTCAGTGGGGATTTCCTTGACTCTGTTAATTGTCTCCTTTGCTGTACAGAAGCTTTTCAATTTCATGTAATCCCATTTATCTATTTCTGTTGTGATTTCTTGAGAAATCGGAGTCCTATTAAGGAAATACTTTCCTATGCCTATATGTTGGAGTGTATTGCCTATCCTATCTTCTATTAGTTTTAACGTTTCTGGTTTCATGATGAAGTGTTTAATCCATTTTGAGTAAACTCTCATGCATATTGAGAGATGTGGGTTGGTTTTCATTGTTCTACAAGCAGATATCCATGTTTCCCAGCACCATTTATTGAAAAGGCTATGCTTTTTCCAATTTACTTGCTTTGCTTCTTTGTCAAAAATTAGGTATCTATAGGTGTGTTGAGGTATTTGTGGATCTTCTATTCTGTTCCACTGGTCTTCAGGCCTATTTTTGTTATAGTGCCAGCTGTTTTTGCCACCACTGCCCTATAGTATAGATTAAAGTCAGGGATTGTGATTCCACCTGCACTAGTTTTGCAGCTTAAGAGTGTTTTGACTATTCATGGTCTTTTGTGATTCCTTATAAATTTTTGGATCATTTTTTCTATTTTTGTAAAGTCTGTCATTGGAATTTTAATGGGAATTGCATTAAATCTATGGGTTTCTTTTGGTAGGATAGCCATTTTTACTATATTGAAGTTCCCTATCCAGGATCAGGTATGGTCCTTCCACTTTTTAGTATCCTCTGCAATTTCTTTCTTTAATGTTTTGAAATTTTTCTTGTAGAAGTCTGAAGGGTCTTTGGTTAGATTGATCCTTAATTTTCTGGTGGATATCATGAAAGGTATTGTATCTGTAATTTCCTTGTCTTCCTGCTTATAGTTGATGTAAAGGAAAGCTATTGATTTTTGTGTGTTAATTTTATATCCTGCCACTTTGCTGAAGGAGTTGATTAGATCTAAATGTTTTCTGGATGAGGTTTTGGGGTATTTTAGTTAGAATATCATGTCATCTGCAAATAATGATAGTTTGACCTCTTCATTGCCAATTCGTATCCCTTTGATTTCTTTCTATTGTCTGCCCTGGCAAGGACTTCAATTACTATGTTAAATAGAATAGGAGAGAGTGGACATCCTTATTTATTCCAGATCTTAGAGTAAATGGTTTCAGTTTTTCTCCATTTAATATAATGTTGGCTGTGGGTCTGTCATAGATGGATTTTATGATGTTAAGGTTTTTGCCTGTTATGCCTATCTTCTCCAGGGTTTTTATAATGAAAAGGTGTTGTACTTTGTCAAAGGTCTTTTCAGCATCAATTGAGATGATCATGTGATTTGTTTGTCAGTCTCTTGACATGTTGGATTACATTAATTGATTTCCGTATGTTCAACTAGGCTTGCATCTATGGAATAAATCCCACTTAGTCGTGGTGAACAATCTTTTTAATATGTTGCTGGATTTGGTTTGCCAGGATTTTGTTAAGGATTTTTGCATCTATGTTTATAAGGGAAATGGATCCATAATTCTCTATCTTAGATGAATCTTTTCCTGGTTTAGGTATCAGGATGATGGTAGCTTCATAGAATTTGTTTGGGAGTGTTCCCTCCTTTTCTACTTTTTGGAATAATTTGAGGATGACAGATATTACATCTTTGAAAATTTGGTAAAATTCTGCTGTGAACCCACCAGGACCTGGGCTCCTCTTTGTTGGGAGACTTTTTATTACCTTTTCTATTTCAGTAAATGTAATGGGCTTGTTTAAGTCATTTATGTCTTCTGGGGTTAGTTTTGTCAGTCATATGTGTTAATAAATTTATCCATTTCTTCTGTATTTTCATAGTTTTGGGAATACAATCTCTCAAAATAATCCCTGATGTATTGTATTTCATTGTAGTTGGTGGTTATGGTCCCATTACCTTCCTAATCTTTACGATATTAGCTTTTCCTTTTTCTTTTTGATGAGATTGGCCAAAGAAGTGTCTATTTTATTAATCTTTTCAAAGAACCAGCTCTTAGACTTACTAATTTTTTGAATTTTCTTTTTAGATTCTAATTGAGATATTTCTGCCTTTATTTTGGTAATTTCTTTCTATATGCTCCTTTTATGATTGATTTGTGGTTGATTTTCTAGTGTCTTAAGGTATGCCATTAGGTCATTTATTTGGCTCTTCTGTACCTTATTGATGAAGGCACTTAATGCTATAAATGTCCCTCTTAAAACTGCCTATGCTGTATCCTATATGTTTTGGTAAGATGTGTATTTGTCATATGATTGCAGGAATTTTTTAAATTCCATTTTGCTTTCATCAACAACCCATTTGTCATTCAGTAGTGTATTATTTAGTCTCCATGAGTTTATAAGGTTTCTGGAATTATTCTTGCTATTGAGTTCCAATTTTATTCTTTTGTGGTCTGATAATGAACAGGGGATAATTTCTACTGTTTTGTATTTGCTGAGGGAATTCTTATGGACCAGCATATGATCTATCTTGGAAAACTTTCTATGTTGAGCTGAGAAGAATATGTATTCCTCATCATGTGGATGGAATATTCTGTATATATCTGTGAGATCTAATTGGTTTAGGGTGGAGATTACATTCATCATTTCTCTTTTGATTTTCTGTTTTGATGACCTGTCTCTTGGCAACAGTGGGTTATTGAAGTCTCCCATAATTATTGTGTCTGGTCCAATAAAGTTCCTTATGTCCTGTAAAGTTTGTCTTATAAAGCTAGGTGCCCCAGTATTTGGAGCGTATATATTTAGAAGTATTATTGGTTCCTGATTGATTGTTCCTTTTAGTAATATGTAGTGTCCTTCTTTATCTCTTCTAATTAGTTTTGGATTGAAAGTTAATCTATCTGATATTAGAATTGCAACACCTGCTTTCTTTTGTTTCCCCCCTGCTTGGCATATTGTTTTCCAGCCCTTAATTCTCAGTCTATTGCAGTCCTTGTGAGTTAGATGGTTTTCTTGAATACTACATATTGAGAGTTTATGTTTTTTTAATCCAATTAGCCAGTCTCTATCTCTTAATTGGTGAGTTAAGACCATTTTTCATAATTGTGATTATTGAGTAGTATCTGTTGTTATGCATCCAATCATACATATTACTAGCTTACGAATCATGGTTGCTTTGTTCCTTTCTAGGTTTGCACTCATCTCAGCTATTCAAGTCTTTGATTATCTGTATAGGGTTGTCTTATTCACCTGGATGTGGTAATTGATTTATAATCCTCTGTAGAGCTGGGTTGGTGGTTGCAAATCATTTGAATGTATCAATATCATGGAATTTCTTATACTCTTCATCTATTTTCAAAGATAATTTTGCTGGATATTTTATTCTTTATTGGAAGTTGTTCTTTTTTAGGATGTGTATTACCTGTGTTCAAGCCTTTCTAGATTTCAATGTTGATATGGAGAAGTCTGCAGTAATTTTAATGGGTTTTCCTTTGAAAGTCATTTGGGATTTTCCCCTTGCTGCTTTCAGAATAGTTTCTCTGGTTTCTAATGAAAGCAGTTGAGTTATGATATGCCTTGGGGATGACCTATTTTGGTCTACTCTAGATGGGGCCCTGAATGTTTCAGTTGTGTATGTATCCAGATCCTGTATTTTCCTTGAGGATATAAACTAGATTTCCTAGTTCTATGGTGGACCTTTCCTCTCCTTCAGGGACACCTTGAATTCTTAAATTTCATTTTTTCATTCTGTCTGAGGCTTCTTGGAAATCTTTTAAAATTCCTTCCTCATTGTTTCCATTTATGACTGTACATATTTAATTTCTTGGATTGAATCCTCAGAGTCTGAAATTCATAGCTCAGCTTCTTCCAGTCTCGATGAAAAGGATTCTTTTGTAGAGTTTAATTCATTTAGCTTGGATTGCATGTCAAGGATTGTTGTTTGATTTTTCCTAATAATTTTTAGCTGGGAGGAGAGAATGGACTCTAGATGAGATACCATCTTTTCAGGTATTTCAAGGGTGCTGGTGGTGTTAGTTTTGATTTCTCTTAGCATATTATTAACCAAAACTCTGAATTCCAATTCAGAGATTTCTAGGAGTTGAGACTCATTGGACGTATTTATTGGGAGGCTTTGGTCAGAGGAGTCTTCACATCCAACCTGCCCCTTTGTGTTTCTTATAGGCTTATGACTTTGCTTCCCCATTATATGGTCCAGGAACTAGGTTTCATCTCTCCCAAAATGTGCAGAACTTCTCCCTCTGTTATTCCTTTGAGTTTGTGTGGTGATGAACCTCTGGCACTTTATTTTTGCTCCTCAGCCCTGTATTTTACAGCTTCAGAACCCTAGACAAGGATCTGGTGGAGACTCTTAATTCAGTTCTATCCTGTTCAGATTCCCTCTGATCCCTGAGATTCCAGTCACTGATTTGTCTACTGGGTACAGTGTGATTCCTCAGTTGTCTAGTCTGTGGGGCTCTTACTTTGGTTCACCAGCCATACTTTTCTCAATATGGGCTTAGTTTTTAATCAGATCTCCTAGGTTCAGTGGCACTCTTATCTGTGTCCTGGACTCTCCACTCCTCAGTTTCCCATTCTCCAACTCACTATTCTAATGGGAATCGGGGCTAGGGAGGCAGCATATTCTGTTTCTCTACTGGGGTATGAGGAGGGGGAGGATATGGGGAAAGAAGAGGGAGAAATAGGAGAGAGTGAACAAGGACTTATAGAAATTAAAATTAAAACTAAAATTTAAATTTAAAAATAAAACAAGTAAAACAAAAATATATAGAAGAAGAAAAAAACATGCAGGCACACACACACACACCATAGAAAATCATACACAAGAAAAACACTTGTGTACCCTCACAAGAGGTATCTGAACAATAAAGTGAATAAAGGAGTAGTGTACACTGGAGAGCTCAGGGCACTGTGGTTTTCCCACTATCTGCAGCAATCTTAAGTCTTCTGAGGAGGCCCTATCTTTCTTCCTTCACGTGACTGACCTTGCTGCAGGAATAGGGCTTTTCCTTATCAGTTCTCTTGTTAGAAGCAGGCTGGCTTGGGGTTGGGGCTTCTGCACAGCTTCCCCCTGCCAGATGGAAATGGCAGGTAGCCACATGGTCTCTTGGGCTGAAGCAGGCCACTGGGTGCTTTCAGAGATTGCCTCATGAAATATTTGCTCCCTATTGCATTGTCAGAGCTGTGCAACCTGTGGTGACCTTCTGGGAATTTTTCCTGCCCCATGGAGTTCAGGCACTGGGATCCCAACTCAGAGATCACCACCTAAAAGTCCATGGTGGGAGCATATGGCAGCAGAAGTTAGATCTTATTGCTGGACTCTCTATCCACTTGTACATTCCAAATCCTGTTGTGGTCTCGCCATTCCCACCCTGTAGTGGGTGGGATGATATCTGACCACCCCCGGTGAATCTGCAGCCTGTCTGGCCTTGTCTCAGTTGCATGCTGGGACAAAGCGCACTGCTGCGCTCCCTGTAGGATGGTGGTCATGCTCTGTCCATGTGGGACTCAGTCGCTTTCGCAGACCCTAACTGATTCCATGGTGCAGTGAGATGACATTGAATTCCCCCTGGTGGATCTGGGGTCTGAGTGCCTGTGTGCCTGTGTGTCTGTGTGAAAGTCATGCTGTGCAACTTCCTGGCCACAACAGGAGGGAGGGAGACAGACCACGGTTTGACTCAGGGCTTGCTCTGCTGTGCACAAGTTCCCCAGCCCCTACTGCATTCACTCCCTGTCGGGGTTTTAGCTCTAGCCCGGCTAAAGTTAGGGCCAAACCCTCAACATAAACACGTGGCCGGTGTTGGGAAAGAAGGGCCTCGGGAGACCTTCAGATGGTGGGAGAAGAACAGGGAAGGTTTATTGGGGTGCTCCCCTTATGGAGAGCAAGGAGCAGGCAGTTCCTATCGAGCAAGGCTCTATCCCTTTAAGTGCTGGCTCTATGCCTGCAGCACGAATGCTGCAGGCTAAGTGCTGGTACAGCTCAGCCTTAAAGGCACAGCCACAGCTGCTGGTGTTCAGTTGAGGTCCAATGGTCTTGATTCTCACGGCTCGCCTTCTTTACCCCCCTCCTTCCCAGGGATGGGAGGAGTTGGGAGGCTCTTCGTGGCTTGCTAGATGCCTTCAGCTCTTCGGGGACCCTGGGCTTGATCTCGCCAGCTTGCTAGATGGTCTTGCTGGAGTAGGGAGCGCTGGTCCAAGTGATGAGGTTCAGGGGATGGTCAGAGAGGTCAGGATCAAAGGAGTGATATGGGGTCCAGGAGCCCTGCTTTTATAGGGTCCTGGAGGGGTCACATGGTGGGGTTCAGCCAATCGGGGTACACAGCTGGCAGGTACAGTGGGCAAACAGACATAACTGCCAAGTGGAAACAGTTATTACCTGCAAGGTGGTGAGGGGAGCCAATCAAAATTATGGTGGTTGAGGCTGGTCAAGCTGGCCGGGGGCCATCTTTGCTCACTCGATGGGAGGGGCTGTTATGAGTGAGTGAGATGAGCCCTGGGGTCAACTAGGGGTCAGCCCCTCAAGCTGTCATGAGGGACCCTAGCTGGGAAATATTATTTTAAAAATCCCCAACAACTCCCTGCATCCATGTTGGGATGGATGGGATGATAACTTTTCACCTCTGGTGGATCTGAGGCCTACACTCCTGCATGAGGATTTTGGACCAGCGTAGACTCACCACCTGCACTGTCAGTGCCACGTAGAGATGGCCACTGAGCCTGATGTTTCAGGCTAACTCACCAGTTCTTCTCTGTGGAGGGTGCTGTCTGTGTCTCATTGGCAGGGTGTTGGCATGATGCCAAAGTTGTACTCTGTGTAGGATGCGGGCACCTGTGGATGTGTGCATGGATTCCTCTCTGACTTTTGGTACTCTGGGAAATGGTGACTCAGCTGCTGCTTTCTGTCTAGGTCTTCTGAGCTCTGAATTGTGATCTCGTTTCTCCCCTGGTTCTTTCTGCTGTCTCTGATCTAATTTATTACTGTGTCTATCCAGTAAATGTGTGTTCTAAACTACTGATTAAGGTTTCCTTTTACTCTGGGTCAGAAGGCATATGCTATCTGTCCACCATCTTTGCTTCTCTCGGAAATAGACTATTCTAAAATCATAGTTGGAACATTTAATATATCTCTTTCAGCAGTGGTTATAATAGACAAATATTGGCATAGAAATAGAAGATCTAAACATTTCAACCTTTTGTATTAATTGATATTTACAGAAACCTACACTCAATAATGACAGAATACACATTCTTATCAGATCCACCTGGTATGTTTAGTAGGATAGATCATATAATCAGCTATAAATAAGCTTCAACAAATAATGAAGATATTGTAATCATACAGATTATATTCTTTGACCATAGTGGAATTAAATTAGAAAAAAAATATTGAGACATATCAGGAAAATACAAAACTGTCTGGAAATTAAACAATTACTAGGTCAAGAAGAAATAATAGGAGCAGTTAAAGTTATATTGAACTAATAGTGAGAACACAACAAAAAATTTGTTGGATTCAGGTAAACAGTGCTTAGAGGAAGTTTAGAACTTAAAATTTTTATATTAAAAAAGAAAGGCTGAAAGCAATGACCTAAAGTTCGATGCCCTCATATGTCAGTCAGTTTGCCATATTGTGCAGGCTTGCATGTTGCTGCAATGCTGAAAGCTATTCTACCTATATTGCATATACTGGCACCAATGGTGGACAGATTTCAGCTGAGCTTCCAGACTCAGACAGATTAAGAAGGACATGGCTAACCTACTCCAGAAACAATTATTCATTGAAAATGGTATGAATAGCAGAGAAACACTGTCAGATATAGTGCCAGAAAATGAGCCCCACAGGTTACAAGGCACTCGAGATGACTGGGGAAGAGTTGTGTGCTCAAAGTAGAGTAGACCTTAACGATAGGGATGGAGTAAAACCCGTAGACCTCCATTTGTTGATATGGCATGACACAAAATGAGAAGGAATAACTATAAACACCAATTAATAATCAGAACATAGAATGTATGTAGTATGAAACTAGGAAAATTAGAAATCATCAAAAGGGAAGTGGACTGCAAAAGGGAAGTGATGCATTCTATGCATCAGTGAGGTAAAATGGACTAGTATGGGCCATTCTGAATCAGATAATCATATGATCTTCTATGCTGTGCATGACAAGTTAAAGAGAAATGGAATCACATTCATTATCAAAAGGATACCTCAAGATCTGTCCTGAAGTACAATGCTGAAGTACAGTGATAGAGTAATATCCATATGCCTATAAGGAAGGCAAGTTAATAGGACTTTTATACAAATTTATGCACCCATCCCTAAGGTCACAAATGAAGATAGGGAAGACTTTAACAAGCTTCTGTAGTATGAAATAGATTGAACATGCAATCAAAATGTACTGATAATTACTGGTGATTGGAAAGCAAAAGTTGGAAACCAAGAAGAAAGCTTAATTAGTTAGAAAATATGGCCTTGGTAACAGAAACAATGCTGGATATCACATGATAGAATTTTGTCAGAACGATGACTTTTTCATTGCAAATACATTTTTTCACCAACATAAATGGTGACTGTGCACAAGGAATTCACCAGATGGAACATACAGGAACAAAATTGACTATATTTCTGGAAAGAGATCATGGAAAACCTCAATATCCAAAGTTAGAACAAAATCAGGTGCTGATTGTGGATCAGACCATCAACTTTTCATATGCAGATTCATATGCAGTTTCAAACTGAAACTGAAGAAAATTAGAACAAGTGCAAGGGAGCCAACATAGGACCTTGAGTATTCCCACTTCAGTTCAGAGACCACGTCAAGAACAGATCTGATGCATCAGAAACTAATGATCAAAGACCAGATGAGTTGTGGCATGACATCAAAGTCACCATTCATGAGGAAAGCAAAATGTTATTAGAAAGACATGAAAAAAGGAAAAGACCAAAATATATGTCAAACAAGACTCTAAAACTTGCCCATGAACATCAAGCAGCTAAAGTAAAAGGAATTCATGATGAAGTTAAAGAATTGACCAGAAGATTTCAAGGGCAGATCAAGAAGAGAAAACCAAATATTATAGTGACATGTGCAAAGAGCTACAGATAGAAAATCAAAAGGAAAGAACAAATATGGTTTTTCCTAAGCATAAAGAATTGAAGACAACCTTCAAACCTTAACTGGCAATAGTGAAAGATTCTATAGGGAAAATATGAAATGACCCAGGAAACATCAAAAGAAGATGTAAAGAATACAGAGTCTTTATAAGAAAAAGATGAATTGGTAGATTATCACCTATTCATGAGATTACATATGATCAGGAAGCAGTGGCACTGAAGAAAGATGTGGAAGCTGCCTTAAAGGGATTAGGGAAACATTAATCTCCAGGAATTGAATAACAATAGCGATTTTTCAACAAACAGATGCAGCACTGGAGCTGTTCACTTGTTTATGCCAAGAGATTTGGAAAACAGCTACCTGGCCAAGTGACTGGAAGAGATCCATATTTGTGCCTATTCCCAAGAAAGGGGATCCAACAAAATCTGGAAATTATTAAATGATATCATTAATATCACACCAAGTAAAATTTTACTACAGATCATTCAAAAGCAACTGCAGCAGTATACAGACAGGGAACTGCCAGAAAGTCAAGCTGGTTTCAGAAGAGAGCATGGATCCAGAAGAGAGTGCTGATGTCAGATGGATATTATCCACAAGCAGAGAATACCAGAAGATGTCTATCTATGTTTTATTAACTATGTAAAGGCATTTGACTATGTTACTCGTAACAAATTATGGATAACATTATGAAGAATGGGAATACCAGAGGACTTAATTATGCTCATAAGGAATCTGTACATGGATCAGGAGGCAGTTGTTTGAACAGAACAAGGAAATATGGCCTGGTTTAGAGTCAGGAAAGGTGTGAGTCAGGGCTATATCTTCACTGTGCCTCTTCAATATGCTGGGCAAATAATCTGAAAAACTGGATTTTTAAAAGAAGAACACAGCATTAGATTTGGAGGAAGACTAATTAACAACCTGCATTATGCGATGACACATCTCTCTGCTGAAAGTGAAGAGGATTTGAAACATTCACTGGTGAAAATAAAATAACACAGCCTTCAATATGGATTGCACTTCAACATCAACAAAACAAAAATCCTTACAAGTGGGTCAGTAAGCAACTTCATGATAAATGGAGAAAAGATTGAGATTGTCCACAATTTTGCTTTACTTGTTTCTGTGATCAACACCTACAGAAGTATCAGTCAAGAAATCAAAAGATGCATTGCACTAGGAAAAGCTGTTGCAAAAGACTTCTTTAAAGTGTTGCAAAGTAAAGATGTCTCATTGAAGATGAAGGTGTGCCTGATTCATACCATGGTATTTTTAGTTGCATCATATGGTTGTGAAAGCAGGACATTGAATAAGGGAGACAGGAGAAGAATTAATGTTTTTGAATTATAGTGCTAGAGATGAATATTGCCTATATTTTAGACTGCCAAAAGAATGAACAGATATGTCCTAGAGGATGTGCAACCAGAGTACTCCTGGGAAGCAAGGCTGGCTAGATTGTGTCTTATATATTTTGTACATGTTGTTAGGAGGGACCAATCCCTGGAGAAGGACCTCATATTTGGGAGAGTGACAGGTTGATGAAAAAAGTTTAGACCCTCAACTATATGGACTGACGCATTGGCTGCAACAATAAACTTAAACATAAAAATGATGGTGGGCCCGGCACAGAGTTGGGTAGTGTTTTGTTCTGTTGTACGTAGAGTTACTATGGGTTACATCTATTCAACAGCACCTAGCAACAACAAGAACAACAATGTTCTACTCAAAAATCCAGATAAACACAAATTATATCTAAAGAACACAGTAGTGGGATGTAGAAATCAATGAAATATAAAGCAGAAAAATATTAGGTAAAAGTCAATGAAATCTGCAAAGCCCTGGGTTCAATCCCTAGCACTGCAAAACAAAACAAAATAAAAAGAAACAACATAACTAGAAGATATTTCTTTTGAAAGAAATCAATAAGGATGACATACTTCTAGCCAGACTGATCAAGACAAAAAGGAACACAGAAATTTTAAGTGTGAGTATTAAAAGATCTTTACAGATCCTCCAGATATTGAAAGAATACTAATAAAGTATAAACAGTGTTTATGTGTTAATTAATTTGGTGAACTAGATTAAATAAACAAAAACAAATCCTTTGAAAGACACACATACCAAAAGTGAGTCAAGAAGAAATAGAAAATTGAACATCTATATCAATTATAGAAATTAATGTATAATTGAATGTTTTCCTCCACATTAAACTATAGATAATGATGGCTTCACTCATAAATCATATTAAACATGTAAAGAAAAAATAAGGCAAATGATAAGACTTACTTTCAGATTTTATGATTTATATTCAATGATGAAAGCCTAGAATAACAAGTTTGTTTTTTAAAAAAATAGAATAGAAGAAGTTACAATAAGAGTTCAAAACTTATTATAAAACTAAAGGAATCAAGCCTATAGCCGTAGCATTGTGGCATCCGATCCTGTAGCTATGCAGGATTGGGCCTGGTTAGTACTTAGATGGGAGACCTCCTGGGAACCCCAGGTGCTGTAAGCTTGGGAGAAGGACCCAGCAACCCACCCCCCCAAACCCTATGAACAGCAGAGAAGCACTGACAATAGTGTTTCTCCTGTTGTACATAGGGTCACTGAATCGGATGCTGACTTGATGGCACCTAGCAACAGCAACAACAAAGGAATCAAAACATGTGGTATTGATAAAAGAATTGACATATAGATCAACAGATCATTATAGAGTGTGTAAATACATACACACTTATGTGGCCTGCTGATTTTCAATAACTGTGTCAAGTAATTTACACAGTTTGTATATATGCAAGGGTAAGTAAGGCTACAGTAACAAATGAACTGCTAATATCAGTGGCTTGAATAACAATTATACTTCTTGTGCAGGATAGGTATTTAGATTTTTAGGTCAATTTTTCCTCTGTGGAGAAATTTAGAGACTTAGGCTGATGGTGGCTCTGACATTTTCAACAGGTGGCTTCCAAGGTCCCTCTGAACATCACTATGGATGTCATATGCAAGAGGAAAGACTCTGTGAGGGCCAGATATGTTTTTGTTGCTCAGATGCAGATGTAGACCTCACATGGTCACACCCAGCTCCAATGGATGCTAGGATATGTTGTTAGGTGCTATCGAGTGGCTGATTGTTTTGGTATTGCTTCAGGACTGGGTTGCCCTATCCTTCTCCCATTTCTGTGTTGCTGCGGATCAAACCTGGGTCCTCAGAGCATGTGGAGCAACATGCTACCAACTGAGCTAAACCTTAGCCCCCTAGGATAGGTAGCTTAGCTATATGTCAAAGAAGAGTAGGAAATATGTTTTGGTGAAAAGCCAAAACATTTGACATAGGGTGGAAATGTATGTAGATAAATAAATGGGTAGAAGCAACTGGAAGAAAGATATACATGGTAAATGAATAAAAACTACATCAATGAATGTGAAAGTCTTCATTGGACATGTACTAATATAACTCTAGAGATATTATTACCAGGGGAGATATTACCAGGGGAAATATGATGAAGATGAGAAGGAGGGAATACAGTATTGCTCAATCTAATACCACGTTTCTTTTGTTTCCTTTTCAAGTCCTACATCTAGGGCATGTACATCATGCGGCACACATATGGATAGTATAACCAGTTATGAAGATGTCATCATGAGGCTTCTGTGGGAACTGTCAGGTTGCAAGTTATACAGCCATAAGGTAAACCTTTCATCCCTAAATGGAAATAGTCTTGGATTACTTGTTTGTGGAGGGTCTTATATTACCATGCCCCTGAATTTGGATTCATCAAACACTGTTTCTAATGCATGGAAGTCCTTCATTTAGTGCTTGTGAATAAATGGGGAAGATGAGTATTGCTATTAGTACACTTGGTTTTCCCCAGATTAGCAAACTGGGAAAATACCTCCTCTATACAAGGAGAACAAAGTTTCTATTTCACTACTTCTGTTTGTTAGAGGAACAAGAACAAAATTATGAATGACTCTAAAATACTAGGAAAAATGTAAAGAAAAAATAGATCCTGGAGATCTGATAATAATTAATGATGTCATGTATCTTTTTTGAGAGAGAGAGAGAGAGAGAGAGAGTGTATATATGTGTTTATAGCAGATGGCCATGTGAGAAAGACCAGAAAAATTCCTGTTTATGTCAAGGGAGACATGAGATCATAAATTCTTACTGTTCCAAAATGATATCATCAATTTTTAACAAATATTTTTTGGAAAAAGAGAAGGAAATCATAGAATATCTCTTAATGACTATCTGCCATTCAAATCTCAAGTGTAATACTTAGAAAAAATCTTAGAGACTATAAACATCTAAGGAAACAATCTCTGAGTTGGCTCAATTTTATAAATGGCATGGTTGAAATAAAGTAATTTCTTTTCTAAACTCTTCATAGAGCCAAAGATTTAAAGAAGGTAACGCTGACATGTGGATTAAAAAATAAACAAAATTGTTATTCATCAACCATCTTTGTGTGGAAGGAAATATGCTTGCTGCTTTGTATGCATTGCTATCAAAACAACCATGTAAGTTAGGCATTACCTCCCACTTAAAAAGTGCAAGCATTGGGGCTCTGACAGGGATAAATAATTTGATTGCTGGGATTCCATCTATAGATTGTCCTCATTCCAAATAGCAGTTTTTTTCATCACAATCTCAATAAAATAAAACAGTAGGTAATTTGTCCCTACTTCCCTCTGGAGAGAACACTAGGTCAGTTTTCCCTTCCTTGTGGCTACATCTAACTAGAACCCAAAACTCCCACTTCTGCCTAGCTTTTCCTTAAAATTTCCTTTGCACTTTGATGCTCCTGGCTCCTTACCTCCACAAAAATTGACAGGAGTTGGATATAAGATACCCTGTTTAAATGTGGCAGAAACTTGTCATATGGCAAAGTCTCTACTCCTCAACACAGTAATTGAGTGTCTATGGTCCTTTATCATCATGGTTGAAACATTGTTTCTCTTATGAAAGATTTAAGAGAGATCTGAGATAGCTATTACCTCCATTTTTTTTTATCAAAAGTAAGAAGTGAAACACAGACTGAGGGAATAAATCACTCAGCTGCCCTCACTTGTTTATGAGCCATTTGAGTTTTTGAATTCCTCAGATGAAAACATTCTATGAGCTTTTCCAGGGGACAACTAGCTTATTTGATGAACTCATCTTTGTTAATATGATGAGGTTAGAAACTCTTTCTGTCCTATATGTTTTAGTGGAATATCTTCTTTTTTTCTCTGTATTTCTCATATGTTTTCTAAATCAACTATGTCCAATGTTGAATCAGCTGGACCTGTTGCATAGTGGCTGCAACATTGGGCTCAAACATAAAAAGCTCAGTTGGTAGAGTGCTTCTTTTTGCCTCTGAAGCTCAGGGTTTAATCCCCAGCACTGCAAAAGTGGAAATAATCCCCAAAACAATCAGCCATTGAAAATCATATGAATAGTAGAGAAGCACTGACATAGTACCAGGCATGGCACAGTGTCAGGGAGTGTTTCATTCTTTTGTGCATAAGGTCATATGAGTTGGGCCTGATCTGATAGCACCTAACAATAACAGAGGCTTGGGATAGGATCTGGGAAATTCTTTTCTTAGCAAGCTCCCCAGGTAAATCTGATGGGCACATGTTTAAAATGACAAACAAAAGAATATTCATGGAAAGATCTCTTTGGATAGTTAGAAGGCTGATGGAGAAGAACATTTAGGGGAGGCAAAATGTCACATTGCCCAAATAAATTCCAGTTACCCAGAGGGCCAGATATTAACTGAGGTCTAATGATCAGTTTTATGTGGGAGACT
This sequence comes from Pedetes capensis, assembly GCA_007922755.1. Classification (NCBI taxonomy): domain Eukaryota; kingdom Metazoa; phylum Chordata; class Mammalia; order Rodentia; family Pedetidae; genus Pedetes; species Pedetes capensis. Next base: position 20,764 of record VMDO01001191.1, on the reverse strand, counting down.
CCATTGTCAGACTACCTACCTTCCCATCCAATACGTTGGCCTACTGAGGGCTCTATTCCTATAAACTCTAAAAAAACTCCAGACATTTTAATGGTGTGAGAAGAAAACATAGTTTCCAAAAGCATTCACATTATAGACAAGAAACAATTAGGTCTTAAGAGGATAAAGGTTTTACTCTTTTGCTATGTTTGGTAAAAGATCAATAGATTATAGATATAAAGGCAGTAGATGGTAGATAAATATCATTGCATAATTTCTGGAGTTTTGACTTTGTGTTCTTCATCTGCAGGTAGATTTTATTTGATGTTGAATTCAAGATAGGCAAATCTTTGTATTACTCTTGTTGTTGATAGGTGCCATTGAATGGATGTCTGACTCACAGAGACCCTATGTACAACAGAGGAAACACTATTGTGCTTCTCTTCTATTCATAGGGTTTTCAATAGTGGATTGTTTTTTGGGAGTGGGTTGATGGGTCCTTCTCCCATGTATTACTCTAGATTAGCAATATTAACTGTAAATAATGATTAACTGAATCTATAGTTATGGGAGAAGGGCCTGGCAATCCACTCCCAAGGCAATCCCAAAACAGGCAGCCATTGAAAACCCTATGAGGGTCACTATGAGTTGGATACTGACTTGACAGCACCTAACAACAACAACAACAAATCTATATTTAAAATATTTAAAATTCTTAATTATATACACTTAAGGTTTTCATACTTCCTCAGTTAATGCTACATATAACTAAAAATACAGGACATATGTCTGAGCCTTTACTACATAGCTGGATCCAGAAGCAATAATAAAAAACAAATTATACTTGCTACCTGGGGAAGAGATTTGGATTAGGATGGTTTGAGAAAATGAAGTTTGAGTTATTAATTTTCACCTTGAGTGAATGCTTGGTTGGTATGCAGAACATCTAAATGAAGGAAGAGTTCGAACACAGTATTCAATTTGGCTGCTTAAAGGTGGTTATAATTTTGATGTCTTATTTTCTTGGGCCAGCAGTACCTAGGAGTTATCTTGGGGGATAAAAGTATAATAATCAAAAGGAAAGGAAGTTTTAAGACCTACCTTTCATTCCATTTTTTATTCCATTTTAGTCCAAAATATAGCTATTTTTCATTTGGGGGGTAAACCCACTGAAATGAAAAGAAAGCTAACCATACCAATTAGCCAGATTCCCTCAAAAAGCAGTCATTCGATGCTAAGCTTCCAGGAGAAAGTTATGGGATCTTCCCCTGGTTTTCACCCTGTTGTATTGCTTCTTTGTAACTTACAAAATGGCTTACCACAGAATGCATTCATCACACAAGAAAGACAAGTTGCAGAACCTGGGAAGTGAATTTCATTAAGCTAAAAAGCTTTCTCTATATTATGACTTTATTGTGGGTTTACAATAACTCATCCACCTAAAATAATTTGAGACTCAGAATTCACCTGTGGAATAGCTTTATTTATTTCATTATACACTCCTCCTTCTTCAGTTCCTACTACATTTTTAATTACCATATTTGGCTGTACCACTGACTTTCTTAAAGATTTTTATCCAGCAGGTATTTAAAAGGTATATTTTCAAAGCTCCCAGAATGCACCCGAAGTGAATGCTAAGGCAGAGCCTCATGGTCATGTAGAACACCATGGGTCCGGGAAATATGAGGAAAGTTGTTGCAGGTCAAATCCTGACCAGAGATGAAAATGTGCTTAGCTTATTCAGAATGCGGTATGAAGCTATCATTCTTTGATGGGTGTCAGGGGAATAAACACAAATGGATTTGCATTGTGCAGATGTACATGGCTTCAGACAGGAATGTTGTTTGTTTGCACTAGGGATATTTCCTGACTCATTCTGAGACACAGGAGTGTTGACAGGATGCTCTGGGTGAAGTATAGTGTGAAAGACCATTGGGAAGTCTGCTGTCACCATAACCAAATGATTACATCTGCAACAGAACAGAGTCTATGTTTTCAGATAAACAATGGTTGTGTCCTCCACCCATTCTCATCTTCTTTGCTGTTTCTGCAGCATGTTCAGGACAGCCTACACATGTAGAGGCTCATACTGCATGGACACATGTCTTGACGACAACAGCTATCTAGAAAATCTTTCCTAGTGAACTATAAAACTTTATCCTGGCCTTTGCACCGTGGATGTGAAGACAGGAAGTCTTGTGTTGCAAAAGCCATGCTATTTGTCTTAATAAGAGTGTGTTAAATTAGAATTCTCAGTCATTCTGACATTCATCATTATTCTAATGCTATCATGATGGCTGCAAAAGTACAAAATTTCCTGAGGAAAGGAGATTTTATGTCCCATTTTCAAATACAAATTTATTTTCTACCTAAAATTAAATAGCTATGGTGTTAATACTTAAAGCATAATGGGCCTCCAAAGTCAATAATTACCCTAGCTCATCATTTTGCCCTTTACTTAAATCCCTGTTTTTTATTGCAGTCATTATCTAGAGATACATCACCTATTGTATTTTTTCCCATTGCTTCACCCCACCAGGTTTTTGGCATCGGGTCGGAGATGGATGTATAAATAATTCCATTCAATTCCATTATCCAACAAACATTTCCCAAGTGCCTCTTTGCTGCCAACCTTTGTGCTAAGGACTCTAGTCAGTATGAAACTGAAGTTTCAGATTTTATTTTCCTAAGAAGTCTCCAGAGATGCCTTAAACTTTTAGTTAGATGATCAACAGCATTTACTGGGCATTGATGGGGCGTAGGACCTGGCTAGTTGCAGTAGATTCCAAATGCCTCTTCTAACTTCTTGGATACTCATAAGACCTTTTTATTCCATCAGCAGTTTGCAAACACATGGTTATAGACGAAAGGGACTGAGAGAAGTTAAATAAAAGCACCTGTTTCAGAACTGTATATGAACAGAGACATATAAAAAATGTAGCTTTACTTATCACAAACACAACTCAGTCATTTAGCTATCAGCTCTTATGAGCTCAGTCTTTGTGTTGAGTTGGACTGTTCATAATAATAACAATGTCTTTGCATTACTTCATCCAGTCTAGCTGATCTGGTCCCTTTTATAACAAAAAGCAGTCATTTTTGAGGTAACTTAGTGATAGTTTGTTGTTAAAGAGCACTAAGATCAAGATTGGATTCATGGACCAGGTTTCATACATGTTCTTCTCCAATTAATCAAGCTCAATAGTCACTTGGGAGATACGATGGTTAATCTTGATTGTCAATTGATTAGATTTAGAAACAGCTAGAAGATTGTGTGTATGATGGCATTTCTAGAGACTATTAGATCATGGGGGCTCAGACCTAATCAATGGATTAATCCGTTGATGGATTCGTAATATGATGCCATTATTGAGACATGGTGAAAAGTATGAAGCAGTGTGTGGGGTATGTCCTTGATTACTACATCTTGCCCTGGCCCCTTCCTGTATGTGTTTTTTCTGCTTCCTGGCCACCATGATGTGAATTGCTCTGATATGCTATACCTTTTCTGCCATGATGGACTGAAACCTCTGAAACTGTGAGTCAAAATAAAACTTCCTTCCTTTTGAGTTCTTTATGTCAGGTAGGTAGTCAGAGACAAAGAGTCTGGCTAATACAAGGGCACAAAGGAGACATCTAAAGGGTATCTTTGTGGTGTCCAACCCCATCAGAACTTGGAAGCTAAACAGGGTGATACCTGGTTCGTACTTGGATGGGAGATTACCTAGGAATACCAGGTGCTGTGGGCTTGGGAGAAGAACCCAGAAACTCACTCCCAAAAAACAATCAGCCAATAACAACTTTATGAATAGCAGAGAAGTATGACAATAATATTTTTTTTGTTGTATATAGGGTCACTGTGAGTCAGAAACTTACTTGAGGGCACCTAATAACAACAACAAAAGAGGGTAATAGGATGAAGAAAGAGACACTTACTGAAATCTTTTCTGTCCCTGTAGAACACTGAAGGGTGTGAAGATTATTGTAAAAGTGGTACCATATAGGGAATAAAGAAATTAAATTCTCTAGGCCTGAGCATGCCTCATTCTTCTGTGAGACTTCCTCTCTAATTCCTGGTATGAGCAGAATTGAACTTGTCTGATGATCTTTGACAATAACAGCAGCAAGTGGGGGCCTGGAAGAGCACAGAAATGGTTTTCATGATGAGGGACAGGGCAGGAAAATACTGCACTTGGTCTCTTTCCCTCAGTAAAATAGAACAGAGGTTGGTGAGCATGAAAAAATATTCACAAGCAGTGTGGATATAAAAGCATCATGAAAAACCACTATTCGTAAGACCAGATAGAATTGTGCACTAGATTGGAACCACTCAATCTATGGCATTTTATTACAGCAGCTCAGGAATCTGAGACATTGAAAGAGGATCCAGGGAAGAGATAATAATTATAGACCTTTCCTATAAGGTAAGCTGGCAGATAAGCAACAATGTGTTTGAGCTATAAATGACTTCTATTTCCTTTCCATCCTCCAAAATTCATATAAGAATCCCTTTTGTGGTCCACCCTAGGCAGAAACATTCAGGAAGAAAATTCTGAGACATTTTTCCTGGCCACCATGAGGTGAACTGCTCTAATATGCTCTGATCAGCTAAGACAACAATCTTGATTCCGCTGATGCTTTTACAGGTTTGTATAAGGAAAACTGCCTGAGGCTGTAGCCCTGTGGTATCCGATCCCGTCAGATCTCGGAAGCTAAGCAGGGTCGGGCCTGGTTAGTACCTGGATGGGAGACCGCCTGGGAACACCAGAAGCTGTAGGCTTGGGAGAAGGACCTGGCAACCCCCTCCCAAAAGTCAATCTGCCATTGAAAACCCTATGAACAGCAGAGAAGCACTGACAATAGTGTTTCCCCT
>VMDO01001191.1:0-15812 GCA_007922755.1 Pedetes capensis | reverse complement strand
TAAGGAAAACTTACTAAATTTTATTCTTTAAATATATTTAGTTTACTATGTTTCAATTAAACCTCAGTAAAACTGTTAAAATATTAAAATGTCTATGTTCTTAGTGCAGGGGCATTTTAATTTTCCACAATCTTACTGTGAAGTTAGACTACTGTTAGAGACCAATAGTAAACCACTATTGGTTGGTAGTCAGGAGAGGAATGTAAAACAGGCACAAGAGGCAGATTAAATACATGGTGTGTGATGTGAAATTTAGTTGTTATACAAGGAGATTCTCTACTTTATGTTTTGGTCCTTTAAACTAAAAACCAGTTATTTAAGTATCTCTCTTAATGGAGAAAATTAGTAATGTAGTATGAATCACCAGGGTATTCTTTTGTCCCTTGAAGCAGAATCTAATTGGAAAGATTGTTAAACATCTGAATAATTACATTATAGATTAAAGGTGGAGAGAAATGAATTTAGAGTAGAAAACTGAGTCTAATGCCCTGTCTCAAGGTCATTTCTTAATTTTTGAACTCTCCTAAGGAAAAGTGTGGATTATCTTTATCTTTGCCATTTATTTATTTACTTACTTATTACTTTTATTGACAGTGCTGGGAATTGAACCCAGGTCCTCCCACATGCCGGGCAAGCTCTCTACCCCTGAGCTGTATCCCTCTGGATTATCCTTATCTTAATGGCCCTCAGCTTCTCATGATTCCTAATTTAGAAGACACAGCAAAGTGAACAGAGAGGGCTCTGGCCTGGGATTCCCATGTCCCTGGCAAAGTAGTTGGCTTAAATTATTACTTACCATATACATGAAAAAAGGATTGTATCAGATGATCTCACATCCCCCCTTTGGTTACTCATTCGAATGGTCAGTGATTCTATGGTGGAATGAGTTAGGGGCTTGGTGGTGTAATAAGCCTGTGCCTGATGCCTGAATTCTTCATGTTCAAATGTTTAGCACATCCCTGCTCCTCTTTTGCACTCTTTACCCCAGCTCTCAAGATTGCTTATGCTGCATTATCTCCACATTATTTACATTTTCAAAAAGCGAGCCAGCTTTGGAAAGAGCAATAAAGTAGGATTTGTTTTATATCCAATATATTTAATGAGCCTTCTCCCCTTTAATCATTACAAGTTACAAAAGGACAAAATTAAAATGATTCTCATATTGGAGGAGTTGTTCATCCGTTGTGAGAGAACAGATTATTCTAGTCCCCTTTGAACATCTGGTGTTTTTTCCTTATGTAAAGTATAGGACATTCCCAGCAGCATTATAGAGTTGGGTTGAGGATATACAAGTGGGCTGCAGAGGTGAATCTGTAGAATTTTTTTCAGAGAGAGTCTTATTTTATTTTATTTTTCTTGGCCACATCATAAGATGTTTCACTCTGAAAACTTTTACCAATTTCCTAGAATTCCTGGTCTAATAGGGTCAAGGAGAAAATATAACTTAAGAAAATTCTAAGCAAAGGCCAATGATTCTGATTCTTGAAAAATATGTTTTAGTTTTTCAAGTGTAATATGTTATCTCAAATGGGAATGCATGAGATGAGTAGAATGGATTACTCATTTTGTGAGTGGAGTGGGTGTTACATTCCATGCATACAAGGTGAGTGAAGATGAAAAAGAAGATTCCAACTCTGCTCCTCCTTACTTGCTCTTCTACCCAGCTATAATTAATGGAGGAAGGATCCTTCCAGAGCTCAAGACTAAAAATTACTGCTTGCCTGATACAAGATGTGTTTAATAATGTAGCATTCCTGAGAATGACTGCTCACATGTCACAATGCCAGCCTTCCTCTCCTGAGAGATTATCATGCTCAGTCTATTGTTCATGAACCAAACCTTCTGACACCTATTGTTATAAATGACCCTACTTTTTGTGAAACTATTCATCATTTCCATAAATGGAACAATTTTTCCTTTTATAGAAGATGTTTCCTTCCACTTCTTACTTAGAATGGGAAACGGAGAATTCCTAATAACTGCAGATACAAAGTATGGTAATATGCCATTAAGAAACTCATCTTTAACACAAGATGAAACTTATTGAAAGAGTTTAATTTCCATCAAGAACCTCACTTCTAGACAGCCTGCCAAACACAAGTGTGACAGAAAGAGTAGCCAAAAGCCAAGAGTAGCAGAAAGAGTAGCCAAAAATTGTGGATAAATTCAAGTACATTCCAATCCTCACATTTCTCCCTGCTGAGGAAGGTGGACATCATGTGTGTGTGTGTGTGTGTGTGTGTGTGTGTGTTTGGGTGGGGAGGACTAATTAATGTGTAACTAAGTTGTCTCTCATGAGTATTTGTCTGCTAAATAAATTGGCCCAACCCACTTGACCCCTAAACGTCTGTCAGTTTCCATACTTTGGGGGCTTGTGTGTTGCTATGAGGCTGAAAGCTATGCTACCAGTATTAAGGATACCAGCAGGGTCATCCATGGTGGACAGGTTTCAGCTGAGCTTCTAGACTAAGACAGACTAGGGAGGAGGACCTGGCAACTACTCCTGAAACAATTAGCCATTGAAAATCCTATGAATATCAGAGCAGCACTGTCAGATACAGTGCTGGAAAATGAGCCCCCTAGGTTGGAAGGCACTTGAAAGATGACTAGAGAAGAGTTGCCTCTTCAAAGTAGAATATACCTTAATGATGGAAATGGAGTGAAGCCCCAGGGACTTCCATTGGCTGAGGTGGCATCTCTCAAAATGAGGAGAAACAACTGTAAACATCCATTAATAATTGGAACATGGAATGTATGTAGTATGAATCTAGGAAAATTAGAAATCATTAAAAGAGAAATGGAGCACAAAACATTGATATTGTTGGCATCAGTGACTGGTATGGGCCATTTTGAATCACATAATCATTATCTATTGTGCTGGAAATGACAAACTAAAGAGAAATGGAGTTGCATTCATTATCAAAAAAGACATCACAAGATCTGTTCTGAAGTACAATGCTGTCAGTGATAGAATAATATCTATATGCCTACAAAGAATGGCAGTTAACATGACTATTATTCATATTTACACACCCACCACTATGGCCACAAATGAAGATAGGGAAGATTTCTACCAGTTTCTGCAATCTGAATTGATCAAACATGCAATCAAGATGTACTGATAATTACTGGTGACTGCAATGCAAAATTTGGAAACAAGGAAGAAGGCTCAGTAGTTGGAAAATATGGCCTTGGTGACAGAAATGATGCTGGAGATCACATGATGGAATTTTGTCAGACCAATGACCTTTCCATAGCAGATGCATTTTTTTCACCAATGTAAACGGTAACTATACACATGGACTTCACCAGATGGAACATACAGGAATCAAATTGACTAAATTTGTGGAAAGAGATGAAGGAAAAGCTCAATATCAAATGTCAGAAGGAGACCAAGTGCTGATTATGGATCAGACCATCAACTGCTCATATGCAAGTTCAAACTGAAACTGAAGAAAATTAGAACAAATATATGAGAGCCACAGTATGGCCTTGAGTATATACCACTTGAGTTCAGAGACCACCTCAAGAACTGGTTGAACATGATAGAAGACCAGATGAGTTGTGGCAGGACATCAAAGATATCATTAATGAGGAAAACAAAAAATTATTAAAAAGAGAAAAAAGAAAAGACCAAATTACATGTCAAAAGAGACTCTGAAACTTGCCCTTGAATGTTGAGCAGCTAAAGTAAAAGGAAGACATAATGAAGTTAAGGAACTAAGCAGAAGATTTCAAAAGGCAGCTCGAAAAGACAAAAACAAGTATTTTAATGACATGTGCAAAGAGCTGAAGACAGAAAACCAAAAGGGAAAGACACACTCTGTTTTTCTGAAGCTTATGAATTGAAGAAAAAATCCAAGCCTCAAGTGGCAGTAGTCAAAGATTCTACAGGGACAATATTAAATGATGCAGGAAACATCAAATGAAGATGGAAAGAATACACAAAGTCATTGTACAAAAAAGAATTGGTGGATGATCAACTATTTCAGGGGCCTGCTTATGATCAGGAACCAATAGCATTGAAGGATGAAGTAGAAACTCCCTTGAAGGAATTGGCAAAACACAAGTCTCCAGGAATTGATGGAATATCAATAAAGATGTTTCAACAAACAGATACAGCACTGGAGGTGCTAACATGTTCATGCCAAGAGATTTGGAAAACAGCTACCTGGCCAACTAACTGGAAGAGATTCCTATTTGTACCTATTCTCAAGAAAGGGGATCCAACTGAAAGTGGAAACTACTGAACAATATCATTAATATCACATGGAAAGCAAAATTTTAGTAAAGATCATTCAAAAGTGACTGTAGCAGTATATAGACAGGGAATTACCAGAAAATCAGGATGGGTTCAGAAGAAGGCAGGGAACTAGGGCAATCATTGCTGATGGCAGATGGATATTAGCCAAAAGCAGAGAATATCAGAAAGATATCTATAGTTTATTGACTATGCAAAGACGTTTGAGTGTGTGGATCATAAGAAATTATGGATAATATTATGAAAAAAGAGAATACCAGAATACCTCATTGTACTCATGAGGAATCTGTACATGGACCAAGTGGCAGTCATTCCAACAGAACAAGGAAACACTGGTTTAAAGTCAAGAAAGGTGTGCATCAGGGCTGTGTCCTTTCACTCTATCTCTTCAAATGCTATAATCTGAGAAGCTAGAATTTATGAAGAAGAATGAGGCATCAGTATTGGGGAAAGACTCATTAACAACCTGCATTATGTAGATGGCACAACTATGCTTGCTGAAAATGAAGATGACTTGAAACATTTACTGATGAAGATCAAAGGACATAGCCTTCAGTATGGATTGTGCCTCAACATCAACAAAATGAAAATCCTCACAACTGGGTCAGTATGCAACTTCACAATTAATGGAGAAAGGAGTGAGGTTGTCCAAGATGGACAACCAACCAAGATAGACTGGATCTTATGTATTTTGGACATGTAGTCAGGAGGGACCTTTCCCTGGAGTAAGATATCATGTTTTAGACAGTGACAAGTCAATGAAAAAAAAAAAAAAAAAAAGGAAAATCCTTCACTAGATGGATTGACACAGTGGCTGAAACCATGGGCTTAAATATTAATAAGATCTTGTGCCTGCCACAGAATCGGGGAGTTTTTCATTCTGCTGTACATAGAGTTGCTGTGAGTCAGATTCAACTCCATGGCACCTAACAACAACAACCTATTTGAAATGCTATTGTTTTCTGCAGTGTAAGTATAGCTAAACAGTGTAGCTTATGGCTGGCTGACTTTAGAACTGTTGTGTTGCACAACTCTAATGGGACAGTTACATTATATAGTGCATGAATTGTGCCTCCTACAATTGTGTAATGGCTTTGCATACCTTGAGTGCCACAGCAGATTTAGTCTCATTTTTCCAAAGCAAGACTTCTTATAGAACCTCTGCTTAAGGGTTTCTTGATCATACTTCTTCATTTCTTGAACATCTGTCTTGCTAATTAGGATTTTAGCTACAAATGTGCCTGGGCAGTATCAATTCTTCCCCAGTGTCTATTACTGCGTTTTGTTGCCTCCTGAAACAGTTTGTCTACCTACTCTGCTTCCTGTTAGCACCTGTTTGGATTGTTTTTTTCTGTATGCTAGAGTGTGAAGGAAACTTTGTAATCAAATCCCAGGTGTGCCCATGACTGAATATGAGATCCAAACTTTCCATTCTCAATTTCTTCTCTGTATAATGGGAATAGTATCACCTATGTCCCAGAATTGTGATGAGATTAAATATTACACTATTGTAAAGTGTCAGTTTGGCTGTTCTAAAGTACATTTCTCAGAATTTCTTTCCTGGATGTTTCTACTAGGATGGACCACAAAAAAGATTCTTACATGAATTTTGGAGGATATAAGGGAAGTAGCAATCATTTACAGCTCAAACACATTGTTGCTTATCTGCCAGTTTACCTTACTGGGAAGAACTGCCATTGTTATATCTTCCCTGGATACTCCTTCAATATCTCAGATTCCTGAGCTAAGTTATATGTTTGCTCTGTGATGAGGAGCCCTGGCCTCTGTAGGACACCCATACCATCAAGGTCAGAGGCACCACAAATGGTAGTACCAGTCCATTCTCATGACTCTAGCTTGTTGTTGTGCCCCAGCTTATCCATATTCTTCTTCACATTACAACAATCTTTTCCCTTTTCCTGTCTGGTCTTTAATCTTCAATCTGTGAAAACAGTTTAACAAGGACTGCTTAAGCAGCTCTCACAGCTGCATATGTCAAATCTTTTAATAAATGAACACACACACACACACACACACACACACACACACAGAGTTGTATCTTTTCTTGTTTTGGTTTTCCTGATTGACCCTTAGCTGACATAAATGTGCTATGTGAAGTACTGGGCTTGTGGGAGACCGTCAATGGATGGATGACACAGAGCTACAGGCCTAAGGATAACAAAGAGCAAGAAAAGAACTTAAATTTATTAAGCAACTACCCTGTGCTAGAACCTATGCTATATAATGAGAATGCAGTTGTGTAAAAGTCAGATCAAATTCTTATATTCAGCAGCATCTTTATTTATTTACTAATTTTTAAAAATTTTTGAGTCAAGGTCTCACTAAGTAATACAGGCTGCCTCTGCCTCTGGCCTTGAACTCATGATTCTTCTGCTTCCACCCGCCACCCCCAGTCCCTGGGATTACAGGCATGTACCACTGTGCCTGTTTCTTGGCTTTCTTTATTCTTGTTGAGAGCATCTCAACCTTCCTGCTGATGGATAGTCACTGAAGTTATTACAAAAAAACAAGTGAATATATATATATATATTTGTTGTTAAGTGCCGTCGAGTCGGTGTCTGACTCATAGCGACCCTCATAGGGTTTTCAATGGCTGACTGTTTTTTTGGGATTGCCTTGGGAGTGGATTGCCAGGTCCATCTCCCATTTTTGTGGTGCTGGGAATTGAACTCAGGACCTCAGAGACTGCAGTGCAGCGCTCTACCAACTGAGCTAAATCCCAGCATATATATATATATATATATATATATATATATATATATATATATATATATATATATAGAGAGAGAGAGAGAGAGAGAGAGAGAGAGAGAGAGAGAGAGAAAGAGAGAGAGAGAGAGAGAGAGAGAGAGCTCTCATCTCTCAAAGTCCTCTCTGACTTGTCCTAGAGGGCCATTGGAACAACACTGATGACTAACATTAGTGGATCACTTGACTTTCCTTTTCTTTTTCTCCACCTTGGTATCATATCAAGCCCATAGTATATACTCAGCAAATATTTAATGAAGGATGGGAATTTAGGGTAGGTTGGATTTTGACAGCTACTAAAGGAGACAAAGCACCCAGTCCTTTAGGAAATATTGGGTGCTTGTGAGGATCAGGGAGCTCCTGTTCTCCTGTTATTAATTCCTTTCACAATGATAAATTTGACCAAGTAAGAAGCTCTATACAGGGGTCAGCTCTTTTTTGTTGTTATTGTTGACATACTTTTAAACAGATTGACAATTTCCCTGGCATAACTGAGTTTGTGATCTTTGGTTCTTCAAATTTGTCATGTCTTTAAAGTACAACATTGCCTTAGAGATTTTTTCATAATCTATTGTATTTCTGGGCTGGGATTTAGCTCAGTTGGTAGAGTGCTGCACTGCAGTGCTGCAGTCTCTGAGGTCCCAAGTTCAATTCCCAGCACCGTAAAAATGGGAGAAGGGCCTGGCAATCCACTCCCAAGGCAATCCCGAAACAGTCAGCCATTGAAAACCCTATGAGGGTCACTATGAGTCAGATACTGACTCAATGGCACCTAACAACAACAATAATTGTATTTCCAGAAGAAATACTATCTGAAGAAAGGTTTTAATAAGATTACTGTTTACCAAGAGTTATGTTGCCCATTATGACATGGGCAGGAATTAATCAAAACAGGTATTGGGAATCCTAGAAGTTCTCTGCTTTCCCATGTCCTAATCCTTGAGGCTGTGAGTTCCAGGCAAATCCAGGGGGTGCTGAAGAAGAGCCAGAATGGTCGAAGATTCAAGTTTTTCTCTGAGAAGGGCTAGGAGTTCAAAATGGAGGCTTGTTAATTAGCAACCACAACCGGTGAACTGATGTTCCTCAGCTAAATATCAGCTCTGTGCTTATTTGTTTCCCGTATTTCAGGAGATAATTCTCACTCCCTCCAGAGTAGTTATATGAACTCTGTATTAATAACAATAACCCAATGATAATAACCTAGGAAGTTAAGAAGCCACTAGGAATTTAAGAAGCCTAGGAATTTAAGAAATATTTGTGGAGCATACCAACCCTGTGCTACAGTTCCATCTACTAAATAGAATTCTAGCTTATTACAGGCATCCTATCAAAAGAATAGTCTATGTTTTGGTCCAAATTTCTTCTCTTTGGTTTCAGAATCCATTGATACTGATCTAGATTCCATACAACATACATCCGAATGTCACATACTTGATTTTTGGCTCTTTGTCTCTGTCTCTATCTCTCTCACCTACACATATGCCTGCCTATGTATGCATGCATACACATGCATTCACACACACATAGAGATTACTTCAACTTTATGTGAACTCTTGGAATTACTCAGCTTACAATTCGTGATAGAAGGAGTTCTTAATCTGATAAGTGTTCTGATAGTGTCACTCTCCTCATGCACAGCTCAGTATTTGGCAATAGATGCAAGGGAACCTTTATTTAGTTTTCTGGAGCAGTTTCTCTATATATCTTGTTCCTTTTCATGCCATTCAGCCACTACCAATGCTGATGTTTCTCCCCTCAATTTAGTGAGATAGTTGTTCTATGTTCCGCCTGTTCCTTACAGATCCACATCTGGAAAAGTGTGTCCTTGCAGAAATCCAAGTCATTCATAGGGACCCATTATTTACTGTCTCTGAGATCACAATCCTAGACGGCAGGTCATCTAATGTCTGAAAACCATTGTTTTATATGTTTTGTTCAGTTTTCTACTTGTTCCTGGTGGGATGGTGGATCAGGTCTGATATGAGTAACTCAATGCAGTAGAAAGCAGAAGCTCTCCCATTCTTTCTGGCTGTGAATAATATCATTGTGCTCCATGTTGCTGTCCTTGTAATCTGGTCTCCGTGTGTGGGCACACATCCTTCTCCAATATGCTATGGCAAAGGTAAGGTAATTTAAATTCTCCTTGAAGGGAAGAGTCACTTCTTAATTAAAGTCCAAATTGAAAATAATTTTCTTACTTTGGGAAGAAATATGAATGCTATGGTATTTCTGACTTCTGTGGATAAATATTCTAAGAAAGCCATATTTTTCCTGGCTATGGTGTCTTAGAATGTGTGGGGGCTAATTTTCAATATTTTCAGCCTAGTATCATGGATGCTGCACATCTTTTCATGTGTATTATTTCAGAACATAATGGTCAACAAGGAAATACTTCTAGCTAATGACTCGGATCTCTCAAAGTCCTGTCTTACTTGCTCTAGGAAGGGTCAGAGGAACAATACTAGTGACTAACATTTTTAAATCGATTCAAAGATCAGAAACACTTTCACATCATTATTTCATTCATTCCCACAAGTAGTTTACAAATCAGGCAAGAAAAAGTTGTATTTTCCAAATTCACAGGAATGGAACTAAATAGTGAAGGACTCCAAAATTCTGGTTCAAGTGGTTTCAGAACTTTATTCTGAGTCCCGCTGTTACCCTTTATCATGAGTGTACCTTAAATGATAAGTGCTTAATATGATCGTTAATATAATGTGGTAGAAGTCCAACTTTGCTGTTTCAATTGACTTAACTTCAAAAGCAATAGCTCAGGTTAATTCAAAAGTATGTTGCAAATGTATTCTCTTTATGATTCAGTTAATCATACCTGTACAGTTAGGCTTTTCATATTTTGAGGCCACAAATCAAGAGCCACCAAATAGTAGCTTAAACAAACCACCAGTGTAGCCTCTGGATGGAAATAAATAACCTCCACTGTGCCACCCTTAAAAGCCTTGTTACTTATGACACATAATTGGAATGGTCCACATTGCCCTAGATACAGAAGAATCAGAAACGTTGGAGTTCCTATTGGAGTTCCTATCCAGTTCTCATGGCCTTTCTTTATAAACTATTCTCCAAATTCCTAATTTAAGAGTGTGACTCTCTTGGGAAATAGGGCGAAATATTCCATCAATCAATAAACCAATCATTAAATCAACATTTACAAATACCTACTACACATCAAGCATCCTAGAGATGTAAGATGAACAAACAGATCTTAGGGGACACAGATAAGTTAATATGCAATTACAGCAAGCTTCCGCAGAGAAGGAAAAAGCAAACCTTATCCTATGATCCTGTTGCTGAGTGAAGTTTCCCACTTACAAGCAGCTGAGGTCTGTGCAAAGGGAATCATCATAGACAGCTCTCATATCTGAGGCTGATGGACAGAAACAATGAGAAGTCTTCTTGACAATTCCACATATACAAATGCAGGGCTTTGGTTACATAGGTGGCTGGGAGAGGGTGCTGATTTAAAAAAAAAAAGAACTCATGATGGACAATCTACTCCTGCTTATTGGAAACAAATAGGCTAATAGAAAATAATAGAGCTTCCTAAGCAAATAGAGGATCTTGATTTAATAACAACAACAACAACAACAACAACAACAACAACTACTACAAGATTAATACGAGCTACCAGTGATGGTGGGCCGGGGTTAAGCTCAGTTGGTGGAGTGCTGCTCTATACTCTCCAAGGTCGTAGGGTCAATCCCCAGCACCACAAAAGTGGGAGAAGGATGTAGCAATGTACTCATGAAATAATCCTGAAACTATCAGCCATAGAAAACCTTACGAATAGCAGAGAAGCACAGGCATAGTTCTGGGCATGGAATAGTGTCAGGGAGTGTTTTGTCCTGTTGTACATAGGGTTGCTAAGAGTCAGACCTGACTCGATGGCACCTAACAACAACAACAACAACAACAACAACAATATAAGCCTTATGTTTTGTTAGATACATCATATAAACAGAAGATAAGTATTATTACCCAGTTACAATTAATAGCATTGAGGCTCTGAAAAGTCAGAATATTTTTCCTAGTGAATGTAAGAGTTAAATTTGATCCCATACCTATTATATTAGTCAGCTTTTATATCCCTGTGACAAAATACCTAACAGAAACAAACTTATGGAAGGAAAGATTAATTGAGATATATGTTCAAAGGATTTCTGTCCATGGAGGCAGAACAGGCATGGTGGATCGGCAGGTGGCAAGGCTAGTGGCTGAGGACCTCACATTATGATGATCAGGAAGCAGGGATATTACTTGAACAAGGGTCTGTGTAAAATTTCCAAAGTCCTAGCCTCAGTGACCCAACTCTGCAAGCTAGTTCTATAGCCTTCCAGGGTAGTGCCACCAACTGGGGACCAAACATCCAAACACATGACTTTGGGGAACATTTCAGATTCAAACCATAACACTATCTGGTCCACAGTTTTTACATTGAAGTTTAGCCGGTAATATTAAATGAGACTGAACGACTATGTGCCTGCTCAATGACAATATTTTAGTTGATGCTGAGTGTGGTACACTTACTGATTTTTCCATCTACCTACTTCTTTTAGAAGTGAGCAGTTAGTTGAAGCTTGCAAAGCTTTCCAGAGTAGAGATTGCTCCCTTGTATAGGTGAGGAGTATCTGCCAAAAAAGTAGGTAATCACCACAAAGCAACTTGGGTTTTTGTGTTAAGAGCATTGATATGGAAGACAAATGTATAAATGTTAGTTTTCAGTAAAAAAAAAAAAAAAGAGTGAAAAGAAGAGGTGAGAAGCAAGAGATTGTAACGGGAGAAAAAAATAGTTATTAGACTATTTAATCTTCTTGCAGCCATCCTTTTGTTGTCTGGCCAGGTGTGGTCCTGAATAAGTAGCTGCAAGCACTAGTTGGTATCTTGCCTTGCTCAGTTAGTATGTTCAATGGGCAGGAGAAAATGATTATTTCCCAGTGCACTGTTATTAGAAACTGAAGTCCCCATATAATAGAAGCAATTTTTTGGTTCTGTTGAGCTATAGTTTGCTACCTTGAGAAAAATAAAGGTTGTGCAAAATGTATACTCTGAGTATGACAATTCTAAGCTTTAAATTCTCAAAGAAAATTCACATAGCTTCCTACTTAAGGAGATATGATGTGTGTATGTGTGTTTAAGGAATGTGAAGAAAGTAAGAAATTAGGGACATGAGAAAATAGAGCAGCCAGATTTGCTAGTTTCTTCCTTCTATCTTGGGTGATATGTGCATGTGCATACATACTTGCATACACATACGTATACATGCACACTCATACACAGCCTTTGTTCAGCTCAGAACAATGAAAGGAGGCTACTTTTTACAGAAATGTTAGAAAAAATATCTATTAGACCCAATATTATACTTTCCTATCTGCAGTTCTTTCTCAAGACTTCATCTTAAATTCATTTATGGCTTATCTGAAGGCACCAAGCCTCAGGGGCTTGGGGAAGTACAGAACCCCTTCAGGCCTTGCATTCTCAATTTAAGTTAAGGTTACTATTTGTCCATGGGCTGATTTTATTCAGGCCCTGAGCCTCCAGGTCTGTGCTCATTTTCACAGCAATAATAGCAATTCCCTTCAAGCAGAGTCTAACCTGAAGGGATCTCATTCTTGCAAAAGTCTAAGTTGGGACATGGAAAGTGGCCCGAGGAACAAATGTGAAAGAAAGGAACTGGTATCCTCCTGGCCCAAAGGCAAGTCATGTCTTATGTATTCCTTCATTTTCACCTATCTTACAACAAACATTTAACATTATGGAATATAGCAATTGGTTAAACATGCTCCTTACCTTCAAGGGATATGAGAGTCTAATAAAGAGGATGGGCTTGCAAAAGAGCAACTTAGCTATAAGAGTATGCTTGCCTTAAAATGTAAATATGCAAAAATACATAAAGCATAGAGGGAAGGGGCTATTCACCCATTCTATTTTGCCAAAACCCTAGAAATTCATTTGCATGAGTCTTTCCTATCCCTCTTCATTTTCAGTTAACCAAGTCTTATCATTCCTAACCCTTTACTGTCTCACAAATCTATTTACTATATATTCTTGGGTCCAACCCATATCTTTTCAACAATTTTTATTGTTGTTGTTAGATGGCATCAAGTCAGGTCCAACTGATAGCAACCCTATGTACAACAGAATGAAACACTCCCCAAAATTGTGCCATACCTGGCTCTATTGTCAGTGCTTCTCTGCTATTCATACAGTTTTCAATGGTGGATTGTTTTGGGAGTGGATTGCCAGGTCTTTCTCGGTAGCCTGCAACACATGGTATTCCCAGGTGATCTCCCATTCAAGTACTAACCATGCCAACCCTGCTTAGCTTCTGTGATCAGGCGAGATCAGATGCCAGGGTGCTATTGCTGCAGACTTCAATGGTTTTAAAGGGTTAATATATCATATTCAGATTAGAACTACATGCAGATTAGATTTGAGGTAGAGTGATGGATTTTGGGAAAATTATAGAGCTAACGTCTATTGTTAAAAACAATACAATGCAATAATTTGGGATTAGATTCAAGAATATATGGTAATTCTCCCACATTTTCACAAGAGTATTTTATTTTAGGAAGCCTCTATCTCTCACCTAGATAAGTACAGCAGGCTCTTTTAAAGTATCCCTGCCTCTTATTGCTTCTCTGCATACAAAATCCTTCAGCAGTTCCCATTTACTTCAGGATGATATCCAAAGAAGTCCTGACTAGGATTATATTTCTTAGTTCTCTTTTATCACACCAATGTTTACTGACCACCTATTACATGCCAGTGTGCTCTTTAATGAGAGAAAATGTAGTATCTCGCTAAGGTAATTTCCTATAGAACTTTTAAAAACTAGTTAATGGGTTTATTGAGAGAGGAAAATGAGATAGCTCTCAGAATGTCTTAAAAACATGAAATATTCAGGCAAGGGCTCATCCTAGAATATCCCCGGGAGAATATTATGGAAGTCTTGCCTCTCAGGCATAGGAAAGGAGAGTCTACAACAACAAAAATTTGTTGTTGTTTTGGATAGTTGCTGTTTGAGCAGGTTAAGGTAGTGATTACGAAGATCTGGATTTTAGTATGTAGTCTACTCTGGCTGCTGCAACAAAATACCATAAATAGAGTAGCTTTTGAAAAACAGAAATTTATTTAACACATTTCTAAGGACTGGCAGTCCAAGATGATTCAGCATCTGGGCAAGGCCTGCTGCCTAATTCAGAGACGGTAATTCTTTGCTGTGTCCTTACATGGTAGGAGATGCCTGGCAGCTCTCTGGGGCCTCATTTATGAGGACATTTATCACACTCATCAGGACTCTGCCCTCATGACCTAATAAGCACCCAAAGGCCTCATCCCCTACTACCATCCCCACCTTTCACTATTTGTACTACTAAAACAAAAGACTCGAGACTAGATAATTTATGAAGGATAGCAATTAAATAATGCTGTGAGACTTCCAGTGTAAGAAGGCAGATTAGAGGCAGCCTGTGTTTGATGTGGTAAAACAAAGGAGTCAGAATAGGAGGGAATGGAATCTATTTCAAGGAGAGAAGATCTGGAAGGTCACAGAAACCACAGAGGAGGTTGTGGGAAGGTACCAGGGTGCAGAAAGAAGTGGAGAACTTGAGAGGGAGTGAGCAGGACACATCTCCAGCCATGGCACTGTATGGTGGAGAGGAACCAGAGTCCTTAGCAAAAGAAGTAAGCAGGACAGCCCTGGTGGGCAGGCCAGCAGTCCCACAAGATAAGCCCACAGTCCTTGACCCTTGGACTCTAGGGGATTTGGCAAGACTGTGACCCTTCCTGACTGGTGTGTGTGTGTATGTGTGTGTGTGTGTGTGTGTGTGTGTGAACATTGGAGAATGTTTTGCCACACTTTGTGTGTTAGAGGAGTGTGACTGGGCTCCATCTTGAGTGGGAACCTATTGTGTGAGACTGAGGCACCCCTGGAGGGCCTGAAAACAAAGAATAATCACTGGTGAGAGAGGCAGGGGTAACCTGCCACAACCTCAGTGTGTGTTACAGCTATGGCAGGCAGTAGCAGTGAGGGGAACTGTGGAGTGTTGACATACTGAGAGGTTCTGGCAGTGGAAGATTCCAGAAAGGTGAATTGTCACTAGCCCCAACCTCCAGGGAGAGAGGATGACTTTATCTCCTAAGGGGAACTTTGGAGACTGGAAACACTGAGCCATGATCATATAAAACAACTCCATCTTCAACTGACTACCACCTCCACCTAACAGATTTCAATATTATAACCTATAGAAAGAAATTATTTCAGTACTTCTTTCTTTCTTTCTTTTCTTTCTTTCTTTCTTTCTTTCTTTCTTTCTTTCTTTCTTTCTCTTTCTTTCTTTTTTTCCTCCTGCTGTGCTGGGGCTTGAGCCCAGGGCTATGCGAGGGGCAGGTGCTGTACCACTCTGCAGTACCCTAAGCCTTTTTCTTATTTTTTTCTTTGATGTGGGATCTTATTGAATTGCACAGGTTGCCTCTGGCATATGGCTCAAGATTTTCTTGCCTCAACTTTCTGATATTTAGGGGTTGCAGGGATGCAACATGGTGTCTGGTTCTTTTTTCTTTATTTTTTCTTCCTTTTTTCATTGTTAATTATCTTTTCCTAGTTTCTTTTTCCTAATGTAATTTTTATCTTTTTTCTTTTAGTTTTCTTTTATTTTTTGCCACTTGTGTATCCCTTTTCCTATTTACTATATTTTGTTACAAATATATATATACAAATCTTTTAGGCTTTTTACTTATATTACTCTTCTATATTTACCTAATT
>VMDO01001190.1:199212-225232 GCA_007922755.1 Pedetes capensis | reverse complement strand
TGATTGTGTGGATCATAACAAATTATGGATAACACTTTGGAAAATGGGAATACCAGAACACCTAATTGTGCTCATGAGAAATCTGTACATGAACCAGGAGGCAGTTGTTTGAATAGAACAAGAAAACACTGCATGGTTTAAAGTTGAGAAAGGTGTGTGTCAGGGCTGTATACTTTCACCCTATCTCTTCAATTTATACGCTGAGCAAATAATCCGAGAAGCTGGACTTTATGAGGAAGAATGCGGCATCAAGTTTGGAGGAAGACTCATTAACAACCTGTGTTATGCAGATGACACCACTCTGCTTGCTGAAAGTGAAGAAAATTTAAAACATTTACTGATGAAGATCAAAGATCATAGCCTTCAATATGGGTTATGACTAAACATCAACAAAACAAAAATCCTTATGACTGGGTCAGCACGCAACTTCACAATCAATGGAGAAAAGATTGAGGTTGTCCAAGATTTTGCTTTGCTTGGCTCTATAATCAACACCCGTGGAAGCAGCAGTCAAGAAATCAAAAGACGCATTGCTCTAGGAAAAGCTGTGGCAAAAGATCTCTTTAGAGTACTGAAAAGCAAAGATGTCACATTGAAGACAAAGGTGCATCTGACTCATGCCATGGTATTTTCAGTGGCATCATATGGTTGTGAAAGCTGGACATTGAACAAGGGAGACAAGAGAAGAATTGATGCTTTTGAATTGTGGTGCTGGAGACGTCTATTGAATATACCATGGACTGCCAAAAGAACCAACAAATCTGTCCTAGAAAAAGTGCAACCAGAGTGCTCCTTGGAAGCAAGAATGGCCAGACTGTGTCTTACCTATTTCAGACATGTAGTCAGGAGAGATCAATCCCTGGAGAAGGACATCATGTTTGGGAGAATGGCAGGTCAATGCAAAAGAGGAAAACCCTCCACCAGATGGATTGACACAGTGTCTGCAACAATGGGCTTAAACATAAATAAGATGGTTTGTCTGGCACAGAATTGGCAAGTGTTTCGATCTGCTGTACATAGGGTCGCTATGAGTCGGACTCGACTCGACGGCACCTAACAACAACAACAACATAAAATCCCCAACTTTACTCCCACGGAGACATCTCCATTACCAGGCCCAAAACAAGAATGGACAAAATTCCCTCAAACTGGGTCAGTTTCCTTATGAGATGATCCTATTCCAAAATTGGGGAATTCAAGTTCCCATCCATGCCTGTAGGACATCCTTATAATTCACTTTGGTCACAGGATGGAAAGAATGTGAGCTTCAGTATTCGACAACTGTAGGTTCTAACCCCAATTCTGTCATTAATAGCTGTACAGTTGGCCTTCTGTATCTGTAGATTTTATTCAACTAACAGCAGATGGAAAATATTCACAGAGGAAATTAAATCTGTAATGAACACATACAGAACTTTCTTGCCATTATCCTCTAAACAATATAGTATAACAACTATTTACATGTCATTTATACTGTATGAGGTATTATAAGTAATCTGGAGATGATTTTAAGTATATGGGAGGATGTGTGTAGTTTATACATGCAAATACTGCCATTTTATGTGAGGGACATGAGCATCTAAAGATTTTGGTATCCTCCAGGGGTTCCTAGAACAAATTCCCCATGGCTATGGACAGATGACTGTATAAACTTGAGGAAGTCTCTACTTCTCCAACCCTCAGTTTCCTTACTGAGTACTTGGAGATAATAATATTGATCTCATAAGATGGTTGATGAATTAGAAGAGATAATATCTACATAATACTTAAGTCAGTGTGCAGTAAACAATGGGAGCTCAACAGATATAGATATATTATTGTTACTATTAGTTCCATCTGTAAAGAGTCTAGTGGGAAAGATACCTTAGCCTGGATACCTTTTTAAGAATCCCCTACTGTGTGACCAACAGGAAAACTATAGAAGATTTTCATTTCACTTGGCATAAGCAAATTGGACTGGTCATTAGGTGTTGTGGCCCATTTCTTTACAGACTCCAGGGGTAAAATCTGATCAGAGATTCCTGAATTACAGTGAAGAAATCTCAGGCTGCCAGTGGTAACCTTTCCAAAGATATAAGTGCCCCGAGGCTGGCCCAGTGCATTGAAAGCACCAGCTTCCAATGATTCCCCTGCAGAGCTTGAAGCACTTCCTCTTTGGAGGATGAAAAGTAATCATAGTTATCATTCTAAATTGCCACCTTTTCTATTGATTTTTACATTACCATATCACAAGGGGGCTCTACGAGAGCTTGGGTTAAGAATCATCTTTTCCACTGCGTTATCATTAGCTATTTTCTCCTTTCATAGAAATAGGGCCCTCAAATGTTCTTGGAAGAGAAGGAAACCTTACTAATGAAAGAGCAGTCTTTAGTAATGTTCTGCTTTGATGGTTCATCTTTCTCTCCTGTTGTCTCGGTCCTTCTCCATTTGAGGTGGCCTCATTTAAAAAATATATACCATTCAATGAAATGCATGTATGGAAATGTCATAATGAGAACTATTAAGTTGTACATTAAAAATTACTAATAAAAAAGTTTTTTTCATAAAAAATATACAACACTGATATTTTTGCCCTTCTTAGTACAACTGACAACTCCCAATTGTAACAGACAGAATCATCTGAGTTTTTATGTCCCTCAATGAATTTTTAGATGTTTTTATTAAATTGGGTTGTAATGGTTATAGACTGTGGCATTTTCTTGCCTGTCACTGGTTGGAAGACTTGTCCTAGTCATCTAAGCTTTTCTTCTGAAATCCAAATCTCTCCTGGATTCCCAGTGTCTGCCTCCACTCAGAGGAGCCCTTTGTCCTTCAGAATTGTCTTCAAACAAAAGCAAAGTTTCTCAAACAAAAGCAAAGTTTCTCTGAGACCCTGAGGCATTGAAAACATGGTATTAAAAAGGTTGGACAGAGTAATAGGAGGAATGTCTCAGAACTGATGGGAAGGGATATAACCCTGTGGGGTAGGCCAAAGAAAAAGTTAGAAATAGTTTGATAATGACTACCATTTCTCAGCAAGTGTTTTGATCTGCTGTACGTAGGGTCGCTATGAGTCGGACTTGACTCGACGGCACCTAACAACAACAACAACCATTTCTCAAGTCATTTGATCTGCACTCTGATTAATATCAGCTAACAAGTACTGAGTGCTCAGTAGGTGCCAGGACCTTGCTGAGCATTTTACAGGAATCATCATTCATTCTCACCGCAGCCCTCTTATCACCACCACTTCATGGGAGAAGAGACTGAGGCTCAGAGATGCGTTCATGAAATTCGTTCAGTTGGTAAGCATCATTCCACTTTGTACTAGGAGAAGACTTAGTTCAGGGACATGGTCATCATATGGAGACCAAGAAGGAGGAGCCAATGAGACTGAGGTGGGTGGTAATCAATGCAGAATGGATACGCATGACCTTTTCCAGAGGGCAGTCACCTAGGAGGTGCACATAAACAGGGCGCCATCAGGGTGTTTTCTAAGTCTCTGGGAGGAAATTTGCTTTCTTCAAAAGAGGCAGATCCCAATTTAATGTGCAATTAGTTGAACACTGTAATCTTGGAAACTGCAATATGACTGTCATGGGAAAGTATTTTAAGATGACAGATTTATAAGGCTGAGTGAGAATTTTTCTAAGTCTTTCTAAAAAGGAAAAAAGAAGAGGAGGAGGAGGAGGAGGAAGCGGAAGGATGCTTAGATCTAGACCCATGGCAATGTGGCAAGTGGTAGCCTCAGAGTTGCTGGCACTCTTCTGGAATACTATTCCTGTTGAATACATTCTCCAAAGTTTTCTCATGCCAGAGGCAAACTTCATTTCTGAGACCTTGTCACTGCCCCAATGTCTACCGTATCTTAAAAATTATCTTAAAAAGATATATGGCTGCTGGGAATGCCTGCCATCTCAGCAACACAGGAGGCTGAGGCAAGAGGACTGTGAGTTCAAGGCCAGAGGCAGCCTGCTTAACTTAGTGACAATCTATCTCAAAATAAAATGTGAAAAATGGACTAAGGGTACGTCTCAGTGGTGGAGCACTTGCCTAGCATGCACAAGGCCCTGGGTTCAACCCCACAGTACTCATACACTGATTCTAAGAATGAAAAATGATGCAGCCAGCCATTGTGGAAAAAAGTGTGGCAGTTCCTCAAGAGATTAAAATAGAATTCCACATGACCCAGCAGTTCTCTACTCCTGGGTGTAAATCCAAAAGAATGGAAAGCAAAGGCTTCGAAGAGTTATCTGTGCATTTATGCTCACAGCAGCACTACTCATAAAGGCGAAAAGGTGGAAGCAACTGAAGTGCCCATTGGCAGACAAATGAATAAACGAAATGTGGCGTGTACATACAAGGCATATTACTCAGCCTTAAAAAGGAAGGAAATTCTGGTTCCTGCTACAAAGACGAAACTCGAGGATATTATGCTAAGTGCAATCCACCAGTCATAAAAAGACAAATATGATATAATTCTGCTACTTAGAGTAGCCAAATTCCTAGGGACAGAGAGTAGAATGCTGGCTGCCAGGGTTGTGGGGAGGGGAGAATTGGAGTTGTCATTTAATGGATATAGAGTATCAGTTTGCAAGATGAAAAGCATTCCAAAGGTCAGTTGCACAATAATATGACTGTATTTAATATTCCTGCACTGGATACCTAAAACTGGCTAAGATGGTAGAATTTATGTTATATATACTTTACCACAATAAAAATAAAAATACTATATTAAGAATTTTTCTTTATATTCTACATATATCTCAGAAAATGGTATATAAAAAAAGATTCCATGTGTTATTTCCTTTATTGCCTGTACTATGGATTTGTATATCATGGACTGAGAAGATGATTATAAGATCAGCCAGTTCTCCTGATTATGTCTTACCTTCTATAAATTGACATTTACTTCATGAAAGCGTCTGCAAACCTGTGAGCATACATGTTCTGGCCCACCTGGTCATCTTGTACTCACTATAGGTTAGTAAGTTAGTATTCTTAATAACAAAGCAGTTGTAAGTTTAATTAGAATAAGTCAGATTCCTGAGATCTGACCCTTCTGGAGTGAAGGGCCAAGACAGAAATTCTAAACCTGCCAAACCAAGGACAAAGATTTCTATGGGTGATGACTCCAGGTACAGACACTTCACCCTCAGGGGTCCAGTTTGAAACAAACTTTGGGCTTTCCTGCTAAAGCTTAATTGCCCAGGAGTGGGGCAAAGAAGGTTAGCATAGGGACAGACATTCACAGAGACGGAACCTAGCAGGAGGCACAGTTCAGAACACTAGGGTGACAACTGACAGAGAGAGCAGAGCAGTGTCAAGGGGAGACACCTCATTGGCCTGGAAGAGGGAAAGTGGAGCGAAGAGAAGAATAAGAACACACACACCAGTGCAGGCTGTGCGCTTACATAGCACCACTGCAGTTCAGTAAGTGCTGGGGTAGTGTGGATTGTTGGGGAGGGAGCACAAGTCCACAGGGGCCCCAGATAGTCTACAGAAATGAAACAAATATGTTTAGAGTGGCAATATAACAAAACACAGGCAATACAACACGTTGATTAAGAAATGGGTCTGGTGCCAGACCATCTGGCCTTGGGTCCCAACTCTGCCCCTTCCTGACTGTGTGCCTTGAACAAGCTGTATATCCTCAGTTTCCTCATCTATAAAACAGGGACAAAACTGGACTTGTCTCAGAAGCTTGTAATGACGGAATGAGCAACGCACAAGTAACATTTACATCAGTATCCAGGACCAGGCTGTGATGTTAACTTTGTGTATGCACTCACATAGGAAGTTCCTACTCACTCTTGTTGTTGTTAGGTGCCCTCGAGTTGGGTCCGGTCGGACTCACAGTGACCCTCATATGGTTTTCAATGGCTGATTGGGGATTGTTTTGGGAGTGGATTGCCATACCCTCCCATTTTTTGTGGCTCTGGGGATAGAACCTGGGTCCTCACAGAGTGCAGAGCAGCCCTCTAACAAATGAACTAAACCCCAGCCCCGCCTACTAACTCGGAAGTAGGTTATTTTTCACATTTGTTTATTGTCACCAGTAGAAAATTTAAGTAACTCTCCCAAGTTCCGCAGCCAGTAAGTGATAGAGCTGTGATTCAAAGTCAAGCCACAGGGCCAAAGCCTATGCTGGCAGCCACCAGGGTGCACAGCCCCTTCACAGGTTGCTCCTCAATCCCTTTTGACATTTAAATTGGGTCTCATGTCTGAAAGGGGAGGAAACCACCCCTGAATAAAGAATGAGGTCAGCCTTTTCGGGAGGGAGAGTTGTTGTTGTCAGGTGGCGTCCAGTCAGTATCTGACTCACAGCGACCCTGGGTACAACAGGTGAAACACTGTTTTCAGTGCTTCTCTGCTGTTCATAGGGTTTTCAATAGTGGATTGATTTTTGGGAGTGGATTGCCGGGTCTGTCTCCCAAGCCTACAGCACCTGGTGTTCCCAGGTGGTCTCCCATCCAAGTACTAACCAGGTCCGATCCTGCTTAGCTTCTGAGATCTGATGGGATCAGATGCCACAGGACTACCGCTGCAGGCCAGGAGGGAGAGTAGAAAAGGAAATTCACTCTAAAATGTATTATGGTGGCACTTAAGGGCCTTTCCTGTGCCTGTCCCATGAGAATAAAAGGCTTGGTTTTGGATCATGGGGGAAGGAGGCAAAGCTTGCCTCCAAAGCCCAAGGGAGCTTATCTCTAGAAGTCCCTGCTTTGAGTTCCTCGTTGGAACCCACTGGGCAGGGGTGACCTGATCATGGCAGGCAGGTGGGATATCTGACTTACCGGCCGAGGCAGACTGTACTGGTACATTTCTGGGCGGTAGGTTGGCACCCACTGAACCCCAGCCCTGGGCCTCGTCATGGTCCCTGGTGCGCTGGTCACCACCTCTGAGTAGGGTAGATGCTGAGCAGAGCCATAGGCCTCCTGGTGCCGGCTCTGGCCGGCGTGGCCCGCGGACGCCAAGCTGAAGGCCTCCTCCAGCAGCATGTGCATCTGCTGCCGGACCTCGTCGATGGAGGGCTGGGAGCTCAGCGTGGAGGTCTCCGAGTGGCCTTTCACTTGCCGAGACCTGCCGTAGCCCCGGGGCTCATGAACTCTGTCAACGTTGGTTTCCTCTATGATTTCAGGCTCCGTCTGTGGGACCAAACAAAGTTGAGTGATTTATTAAGGTCCTTCCCATGAAGGTGGCTTATTCTAAAATATCCACTTGGATTAGTGACACTCTCAATCTGTGGTAATTTAAGCTATAGCCCACACCCTCGATGTAGGAATTCATAGCCTAGGGGAGGTCAACTAGCACCACATGACAAAAGCCACCCTCAGCTGTCACTGTGTACTTCCGTTATTCACAGCTAAACCAGTGCTGCAGATTTTGCTAATTAGCATAATAACAAGAAATGTCTTTCATTGATGAAATGAATGGTATTCTAAAAACTCTTACATGCCTTTGAGCATAAGAATCTGGAGTGCTTTGTCCTCTACACCATGAAGGATGGTGCTTTAGACTCTGGACTAACTCTCTCAATAATCCTGCATCCAGCCATTGGCTAGGGAATTGCTGGATGCCCAATGCCAGTTATCAGTGAGAGCAACAAAGTCCTTCTTGTAGACAGCTGATCTCAGTGTGGTGTAAAATGAACCCGAAGCTCTGGGGTGGGGCCCAGTGATCTGTGCTTTAAAGCACTCCAAGAGATTCTGATGCCAGTTCAAGTTTGAGATCCACTAATGTAGAATATTCTCTAGAACATTCCCCTGCTGACCCTTCAATCCAGGGAGCTGCTATAGAACCAAGGTGGGCAGAGAGCTGGGTCTCATCAGCCCACAGAGGAGGCTGTGTGGACTCCTGGTTCTGCTCTCCTGCTGATGAATGAATACTTATTATTCCTGCTCTGTGTTCTGAGACTTCTCTGTGACTGACATGGGATGCCTATAGGCTCATTCTACCATACTAGCCATGCACACATTTCTGAATGTAAGAATGCAAAAGCAGGAGACAAGGGTGGTATGGTTGGCTGCTCTGCAGCAGATGCCACAGCAAGAACCAGGTCTAAGAAGTGCTCTGAGAAGCTAAGACAGAGCATTAAAGATGTTCCAAGCAGGAAAGTTGATACTGACTTTTTTGTGTTTCAGTTTTTCATTGGTAAAATACGGATAATAGTACCACAGAGCATTTTATAAGCATGAAGAGTGAGATTTAACATGGTAATGCAGTGTAGAAACACAAAAATGGCAGTTATCATCACAGCCACAATCATCATTATTATTACCTGTACTCACACAAATGCACATATTCTCATGAAATCACTATGCATGAAGCACTTCGATATATAAAATGAGCACAGCATGAAAATGTCATTAGGGAATGCATTTACAAAGGGAAGTCCTTCCCTTCTGAAATATTAGATGTGGAAGTCAGAACTGTGATATAGTTCATGTTTTTAAAATATATTTACTTTCCTTTGTTGCTGATGTTCTTTTAGTATTAAATTACTATCACCTCATTAAAGAAATCGAAAATGTAGAAAGTACAGGAAAGAAATTAGACATTTATTGAAATCTTACCACCCAAAGACAGGAATTGGCTATAGTTCAAGATCAAGGTTCTCTGTCAACCTTCAAGGCTAGATTTATCAAGAAACATCCACAGTAAGTAATTTAAGATACTATTTTTATATTAACACAAGCAAGAATAAATCAGGGAGGAGAACATAAAATTATCCTTATGATGTTGTTGTTAGGTGCCAGGGAGTCAAGTCTGACTCACAGTGACCCTTACAGAGTTTTCAATGGCTGATTATTTCGAGATTGCTTTGTGCTATGTCCTCTTCCAGTTTTTGCAGTGCTGGGGATTAAACCCAGAGCTTCAGAGAGCATAGAGCAGCACTCTACCAAATGAGCTAAACCCCAGCCTCTATCCTTGGGATAACAAAAACTCAAGCATGTGTCATGCCTGGGTGCATGCCCCTAAGCCCTGGGCTGGGGGACACATTGGGGCTGTAGGCACTTAAGGGCTCTTCATCGAAAGGCTTATGTTCATTGTCTGGGAAATGTGTTCTCTGAAGGCAGGCAAATCCACCTGTTCAGATTTTGCCCTATGATGCTTCCTAGAATACTGTATATTTGCCAATCTAATCTACACCCTTTCAACAGTTTTAGAAGGCTACAAAATCAGATGTGGATTAAAATCATGTGCAGATTGGATTTGCGGTTGGGAGAGCTCTCACAGGAATCTGATCTGCTGAGATTCTAATCCATATCAATTTTGTAGCCCTCTAAAACTATTGAAAGGATGTGGATTAGATTCAATTATATATGGGTAAGTGCACCTTCTAATGGAAAGTTTCTTCACAATGCAGAGAACATTCTGAACTCAACTTCAGACACAGGAGGGTCTTTAATTCAGATTCCACTTTAGGGACCAGAAAGCTTCGGCCAGAGCAGATAAATAACTTAGCCAAAGTCACCCAGAGGTGGGTAGTGGCAGAGCCTGGAGCTGTCAGCTACTGTCCCACGTACATTCAACTTTACCATATTGCTTCATCGATGCTGTTTGCTACCCATACGTCCATTCTTCCCTACATCCCCATTCTTTCTAATACATAATGGATGCTTAATGCTAAACTATTCCCAGGTGGGAGATTAATGGCACTGGGGTGAGCTGAGCTATGATGTTCCCAACCCTGAGATATGCTATGTATTTTCAGTCATCTTGGTAGGCCTACTATCATATGAAATTATAGTTGTGCCAATTGCTTGTTTCAACTGAGTCAGGTT
This sequence comes from Pedetes capensis, assembly GCA_007922755.1. Lineage (NCBI taxonomy): Eukaryota > Metazoa > Chordata > Mammalia > Rodentia > Pedetidae > Pedetes > Pedetes capensis. The sequence goes on along the minus strand of VMDO01001190.1, from coordinate 215,468 downwards.
CTGGGTTTGGGTTATAAACACAACAATTAATAAGATCATGACCCAACCCTCAAGTAGTGCTCTAAAGGATATACAACATTATCAGCTAACATTAATAGTTTGTTGTTGTGTTGTTGTTAGGTGCCATCCAGTCAGTATTGTCAGTGCTTCTCTGCTGTTCATAGGGTTTTCAACGGCAGTTGTGCCTTAGGTAGGGCAAATATGCACTTCTTAGCAACATCTTCCTACTTTCCTACTCCTGCAAAATCCCTGGGGTGGGGTTGAGCAGTGAGGGGAGGGAGGGTTCTATAAATCAGGCTGGTAGGGGAGAGGCACTACTTTTGCCAGGCAAGTGGAGACATTTTCTCCACACTCCCACTGCCATCTACCCCATAACACCCCAATGGAAGGTAACCCCTGCTTCTTCCCACAGGGTTTACAGTGTGCATGGGGGCTCCCTTTATCTGGTGGGTCCAAAGTTACAACCCAAGTATGACCCCAACAAATTGCTCAAACCACATGCTAAAGGACTCTTCTTTTCCCACAATTTTCAGTTGGTTTTTCAGTCTCTTGATATCTACAGATGGAAAAAAGACTAGTGCTCATTATACTTAGGACTTCCTCTGGTTACACTTGAATTTGCTCAGTGTCTATCTTGCTCCAAATTAGATACCCCTGAGCCCATTGTACCTCTTTTCCTCATGAGCCTAGCATGAGACACTTGGCATTCAATAATGCTTTATGAACTTGACTTGAAATAAAAAAGCTCTATCCAATTCCCCATGGGATAAGTTTGAGGTTAAGATAAAAGGCCTACTTTCACAGGGCATGGTGGCTCATACCTGTAATCCCAGCAACTCAGGAGGCACAGGCAGGATCACAGGTTTGAGACCAGAGGATGCCTGTATAACTCAGTGAGACCCTGTCTCCCTCTCTCTCTCTCTCTCTCTCTCTCTCTCTCTCTCTCTCTATATATATATATATATATATATATATATGTATGTATGTATGTATATATATATGTATGTATATATATATATATATATACACACACACACACACACACACACACATATATATGTATATATGTATATATATGGGGCTGGGGGTGCACCCTAGTGGAAGAGTACTTGCACAGTATATGCAGTATACCCTGACATCAACCACCAAGTACAACAACAATACACTTCCTAATACACTTCCTCCTATGCTAATGAGCTATATGACACATCAGTGAGTCGCAGGGGCTCCCTAAGCCCCAGGCTCCTCATCTATATATTGGGAGAGTTGAACTATGGTCTGATATTTACTATTTCTTGAACTCTGTCTGCTTCTATTGGAGCAGCTAGCTCAGTTGGTAGAGTGCTGCTCTGCGCTCTCTGAGGCTCTGGGTTCAATCCCCAGCACCGCAAAAAAATGGGAAAAGAACTTGGCAGCCTACTCCCAAAACAATCAACCATTGAAAACCCTATGAATAGCAGAGAGGCACTGACATAGTGCTGGGCATGGCACAGTGTCGAGGAGTGTTTCTCCTCATGAGTAGATATCAGGTTATTCTGAGGATGGTAATAATAGGAGCAAATTATTGTTGTTAGATGCCATTAAGTTGGGTCAGACTCTCTACCTCTCCTCACCTGCAGCATGTGAGTCATAAATTTGTTCCTTTACTTATCAGGAAATTACCTGTTTCAACTCTGAGTTAGGTTCTGGGCTTGGGTTGTAAACACAACAATTAATAAGATCATGTTCCAGCCCTGAAGGAGTGCTCTAAAGGATATACAACATTATTAGCTAACATTAATAGTTTACATGCCAGATATTGTTCTAAGAGCTCTTTATATATTGATTCTTTTTTACCATTATAATAAAGTATGAAGTAGTACTAACAAGTATGATTATTTCCATTTTACAGATGAAGAAATTGAGGCATTGAAAGATCAAATATGTTACCCAGAGCTGGCAGAGCTAACAGGAAGTTTGATTCCAGCACCCAAGCTCTTATCCACTGTCCATATAAAAATAGATCCCTTACCATACCACAGTTGTGAGTTCTCACTAAAGGACACACAGACTTTTGTGATTAGGACAGAAGATAAAATAATTATTGAAATAGTCTATCTCAGAGATGACTATAAGGTTTTATATAGTGAGAAGCACTGCTATATAAATAAAATACTTAGAAGAATATCTAGCACATAAGATATTTTAAAATGTCAGCTACAATTGCTATTATTGCTTTTTGCCTCTTCACATACTTGTAAACTGGGAGCTTCTTTAGGATTGGAGCTGTGTCTTAGTAATTATTGTATTCACAGCCCCCAATCTAAGGCTGAGTTCAGAGCTAAAGTCAGTGATTGGCTATTCAGGAAAAGAAAGTCACATGGTAGGTACTCACATCTACTTGAGGATCTGTGATGTGCCAGCCCTATGGGGTTTTCTCCACATATGTTATCTTACTTAGTTTCTCAGGGACATATACCAGATGCACTCATTTTTAGATCAGGGGTCCCATTTTGTGATGGTTAATCTTGATTGAGAACTTGAATGGATTAGGACATGCCTGGGGACTAGAGGAGCACATTTGTGGGTGAGTCCGTGAGGGAATTTTTAGAGACAACTAGATCTTTAGGGCTGAGACCTAATCAATGTATTAATCTCTTGATGGATTCATAATATGACAGCATTGTTGGGAAGTAGTGAAAGGCAGGAGGTGGGGCCTAGTTGGAGGAAGTAGGTCACTAAGGGTATGTCTTCAGGGCTATCTCTTGCCCTGGCTTCTTCCTGTGTTCCCTGCTTTCTCTGCTTCCTGGCTGCCATGATGTGAGCTCCTCTGCTCTGCTATGCCCTCCCTATCATGACGGACTGATATCTCTGAAACTATGAGCCAAAACAAATCTTCACTCCTTTAAGTTGCTTTCCTTGGGTATTTGGTCATAAGGATATAAAAGTAGCTAACACACACACCTACTGGCTTAACTTTTCTTGAGCCCTTACTTGCACATTTCTGCAAATGCCTTTTGCATATATATAATATATATAATATATATATATATGCATATATATATGCATATATATGCATATATATGCATATATATATGCATATATATAATATATAATATAATATATAATATATATAATATAGGGAAAAGCTTTAAATTGTTTCAGAGCATTCTAAAAATGAAGTTTTTGGACTATAATTTGCCATCTGCTATTTTAGGTTGTTTCTCAATATTTTACTGTATAAACAAAGTTGGAGAAGGTACCTTTGTGACTAAAACTTTGCGTATCACCATGAATTTATGCATAGGCTAAATTTCTAGAAGTAGAATTACTGGTATAGAGGATGTGTACATATTTAAAGTTTTGAGTAATTATTGGCATATCATAACTTAGCACCTAAGGCCTCGGTATTGAGGAGAAATTGAAGCAATTCTTCCCTTGTGAGCATGCAGGCCCTTGGTCTTGCACTTTGTGGTACCCACTGAGTAGATCAAGCACCTGTAATTCTTTCCATGTTGTTTTCAAAAGAGCAAGCCAGTCCCATACACCCAGGATGGCCCACACAGTGGCTAGGTATCCACATGACTTCAACTTCTCCCTGTAACACCATGGGATCAAACCTGAAGGACATGATGTCCCTGTTAGGAACACCAAGGTGACAGTTTTGCTGGAAAATATCCCAACAAAACTTAGTCCTATTGTCTGGTCCTGGGACACACTTTATAGCCCTAAAGCTTCACCAAAATTAAAATTAGTTTTTTATCAGACAACTCATGCAAAGACAAGATAATGACCAGGAGCAAATATTAGGATTCATTTCCTGGATACATAAATCATTTCCATAAAGAAGTAACAAAAAGACAACTCAATTTAAAGATGAGGAAAAAGGTTTGAAAAGACATCTCAACAAAAGCAGATACATACATGTCCAATAACTATGGAGAAGTGTTCGACATCATTAGTAATACGGGAAATTATATCATTCCACACTCAGTGGAATGATTAAAAAAGAATAAAAAAGACAAAGCAAATGTTGATGAGGTGGAGGAGTATAATTAGAACTATCACACTGCTGATGGGAGGGAAAGTACTTTGTAAATTTCACTGTAGTTTATTAAAAAGTTAGATATATACTTACTCTGTGACTCATAATTTCCATTCCCACATATTTATTCAAGATAAATGAAAACAATAGTTCACAATCTGGGAGCAGTGGCACATCACTGTAATCCCAGCAGCTTGGGTGGAAGAGGCAGAACGATTCCAAGTTCAAGGCCAGAGGCAGCCTGTGTAATTTAGCAAGATCTGCCTGTCCCAAGATAAAAAAAAAATTATAAAGGGGCTGCAGTTGCAACTCAGTGGTAGGGTGCTAGTAAAGTATGTGCAAGGCCCTGGGATCAACCCCTCAGTACTGAAAAAAAAAAAAAAAAAAAAAAACCAGAAAGAAAGAGAGAAGGAAAAGAAAATGTATGTTCACAAAATACATGAAAGATTAGTTCTTTTCATAGGAACTCCAAACTAGAAACAATACAAATATCCAACAAGAGAATGGTGAATAAACAGTGTTGCATTTGTACAATGGAATAGTTCTCAGTAATAAAAAAATATAAGATACCAATACATGGAACAGCACAGATGAATTCTGAATGAAGTCAGGCACCAAACACTACATACCAAAAAAATCCCATTTACATGAAGTTCAAGAAGAGGCAGAACTATGATGCTAGGTATCAGAAGGGTGATTGCTTATTGTGAGGGGGGCAGATAAAGACTGACTAAAAAGAAGAGTGAGGGAACTTTCTGGAGGATGATTAAAAATATATTTTGAATGGGCAGGTGATTACAAGGGTATACATATTTGTCAAAGCCCATCATCAAGATCTGCATGTCTTACCATATATAAATCTTGCCATAATAAAAGAAACAAAATGAGTTGGAGAATCATAGCTAGTTCAATGGGGATGATTAAGGATGGAAGGCTTTTGTTATGGTTTGGATCTAAATGTCCTTCAAATATCATGTGCTTGAACAGCGGGTCCCCAGTTGCGGGCACTGTCCTAGCAGATTTCAGAACCTTGGGAGGCAAGATCTAGCTCACTGGAAATGAGTCACTGGGGGTGGGCCTTTGGAGGTCTTTACTGTGACCCCTGGTTCCGGTAAGCATTCTCTGTTCTGTTTCTAATCTGACAAGATATAAAGTCATCTGCTACAGCCTCTGCCACATGCCACCTGCCACCTCCCTGCTTCCATTATAGACTGATCCTCTAACCAGGAGCCCCCAATAAAAACTTCCTTTCATAAGTTTGCCTCAGTTGGTTTCTCTGTCATAGCAGTGAGGAGCTGATTAATACAGCTTCTCTGAGGAGGTAATATTTTTGGAGACCTAGAAAAGTGGTGGGCCATGTATTGATCACAGGGAAACTTATCAAAAAGCCCCGAGGTGTAGTACCTGAGAGAAAGAACTATTATGGAATGGGATTATGCCCACCCTCCCCAATGCATATGAAATGCTAATCCACAGTATCTCAGAATGTGACGGTCTTTAGAGGCAGGGTCTTTATAGAAATGATTAAGTTAAAAGGAAGTAGTTAGAGTGGGCCCTAAACAAATGTGACAGGTATCCTTCTAAGAAGAGGAAATTTGGACACAGACATGTACACAGAGAAAATGATGGTCATCTTTAAGCCAAGGAGAGAGGCCTGGAACAGATCCTTCCCTCCTGGCTCCCAGAAAGAACCAACCTTGCTAATACCTTGACCTAGGACTTTGGGCCTCCAGGATTGTGAGGAAATAAATGTCTCTTGTTTAAGCCACCCAGTCTGTGTCCTGGCAAACTAATACATAGACCTTGTGGCTCAAGTCCAGGTGTCAGGAGGTAGAAACTGACCACATGGGGTCACAAAGATCACAGTAAGAAGGTTGGACTGTTTTTAAAGGACAATCGGAAATAATTGGAGAATTTTAAGCAGAAGGGACATGTGATTGGAATTTATAGGAGGTTGTTTATGTGGCTCTTGCAGCAATCCAGGCAAGAAGAGATGGCAGGGGCTTGGATGAGGGTGGTTGTGGACAAAGAGGATGTAGGTAAGTTCAAGGTGTATTTTGGGAGAGAACTGACAGGACTTGCTGGTGATTTAGATGTGGGAAAGAGTCAAGGCTGAGATTCTTTAGCAAGAAGGGGAGTTGTGCTACATGGGTCTCCTTGATGCTCTGAGCTCCCCAAGTGTGCACCATCCCCTGGGCTTCCATCTGCTGTTCCTTCTGCTGGGAATGCTCTTCCTCTGGGGACCCGCATGCATGGCTTCCTCATTTTAGGTCTCTGCTCAGAAGTGGATTTCCTAAAAAGCCTTACCCTATCCAGGCCATTAACAGAAGCCTCTGTTATTCTCCACGGTCTTGCCCAGCTTTGTGACCCTCCATGGCATCTCTACCATATGCTCTCCCCCTATAGTGTAGGCATTTGTGTCTGTTCCCCTAATGGTCTGCAAGCTCCCTGAAGGCAGGGACTCTGTCACGTTTCCTGTTGCATCCCCAAATGGCACATTGTTGTCGTTAGGTGCCACAGAGCTGTGCCTGACTCATAGTGACCCTCATATGGTTTTCAATGGCTGATTGTTTCGGGATTGCCTCAGGAGTGGATTGCCACGTCCTTCTTTCATTTTTGCTGTGCTAGGAATTGAACCCATGACCTCAGAGACTGCAGAGTGGTGCTCTACCAACTGAGCTAAATCTCAGCCCCCAAATGTCACATAAGAGGATAGTAATAAATGCTCATTGAATGAATGAGTGGAAATTAGTCTTAAAAGACTGGAGAATTTCTGTTTAAAGGTCTTCAACAGAAAAGACATCTCCATGTGTCTAGAATGAACCAGACAGTCTTATTTCAAATGCCGTTGAAGAGGAGGGATAAAGAGATCTTACAGCCATGTGTTCTAGGATTGCATGGGCTACAACCCCAATGGTGGATTCATGTGTCATAAGGTCATGCTCTCTGGGACACTCAACATCACTTGGCCTTGCACTAGCACTGCATTTCTAGCATAAGAATTTGAAGGTCCTTTCCAAAATCTTCCCAAAGCCCTGATTTTCAGCTCAATGCTAACAATAGCTCCATCTTATAAGGAGAACAAATCCTGAATAAATCCTGCAACTTCTTGGCAAGGGTCCAAAGACCAGGTGGGGCTTTCAGCAAGATAAATTTCTGGACCATCTGGCCACAATGAAATGGATCTGGCTCTATGTCCATTTTTCTTCTCACCAGACAGGGTCCTTTTGGCCACACAGAACAGTGCCCTTCCCACCATTTAATGCCATCTCTGGCCATAGCAGGGCACTGTGTGTGCTGCCTGCCCCTCAGAAGGCAGAAATGCATTTAGGAAGTATCTGGAAACCAAACCTCATGAAGTTCTACATTCGTGTTGTGGGGAGATGTGTGTGGTACAGGAGCACAGAGACCTGTGCCGTGGCTTTCTATTGAGCCTACATCCTAAATGCTTCTCTACTAATAAAGCGAGATTGGTTCCCCTTAGCACAGGTCGGGGGTGGGTAGGTGGGTCAAGATGCTAGTTTGATGGCTTTTCTTCTGCAAAGGTGTGTGAATTTGGAAATATTTAAAAATCTCAGTAAAATTTCAAATTTCACCTATCTTCCAATGCACGATCTGCAATCACTCCAAGGCCGTCTGAGTATGACGGCAGCAGGCTGTTTCTTGTATTTTGGGTGAGCAGTAAAGACATGATAGAGTCTCTTACAGACATCTAAGCAAAGAGGGACTGCCCCTTTTATTTCTTTTAATCTGACACAATGAAATGACATCATACACTCGGGACCCTGGGGGATCAAAGAAGGTGCTTTAGTGTTCTCAGCATTCCTCCCTGATCCCAAAGCAAACGCCCCCAGCCTGTAGCAGGCGTCTGGGGAGCCAGCTCAAGCTCCTATCTTTCTGTCCTCCACAGAGCAGTAGGAATTCAATACGAGCCAGGTCACAAGATCCCGTTTGCCTTCATTTACAACGCCTAGCTCACACTGTGTTTGGGAAAGTGTGACGTGAGAGGTCACCTTTGGAGGTGTGTCTTAAGCTGAGGTGACAAAGAAAAGGCCTTAGGCGGCCATCATGAAGCCTATCTCCAGTCCCATCATGCCCCAGCAAAGTACCCTTTCAGGTGTGCTCTCCTCTGCTTGATGTGGGCCACAAGACAGAGCAAATCTGAGATGTCTACAGAGCTGGGATGGCAAGGAAATGGGAGATACAGCAGCACTCCTCCCTCCGGGAGCCTGTGAACGAGGGGAACAAGAGCCAGTGTTCCCTGCCTCTTCCTACGTGCTTTCCAGCATTGACTCATTAGTTCTCCCAGCAACCCTACAAGGTAGCTACTGTTTGTTTCCCCATTTTACCGATGGAAAAACTAAGGCACAAATAGGTGAAGGAACTAGCCCCAACACTGACAGCTAGTTAGCACCTCCACAGTACTGCTTGTGAACCCTGAGAACAATCTATATGCCGCCCTCACTTAATTAAAAACACTGTTCCCAAAGGAATCAACCTGGAAGTATGGGGAGCCGATTGGCTTTTTGCTTGGAGGTGAGTCACCTGCTGTGGCCCTTGTCTCCGCTGAGCTGGCGCTGCAGGCTGCCAGGGGTCTGAGAGGTCCTCTCCGTGAGTCAGCACTGTTCCACAGCAGACAGGCTCACCTCCCATCTCCTCAGACCTGCTCTGCCTCCTCTTCGGCTTTTGCAAAAGCCAGACAGGTGTGCACAATCCTTTGTCGCTCCATCTGCCTCTGACACATGAACCCCTAATGTCCTGGGCTTCCACAGCCCACAGTGGACAAAAGCCTTCCTCAAACAGCAAATACAAGGACAGCCTTGACATCCTTCCTCTCCTTTCCCTGTGTCTCAGCCAGGGGCTCTGGGTGGGACTGAGCCTGCTCTAAGTCTATTCATGAGGCCTGAATGGAGTAAATCAGTGTAGCCCCTTGCTGCTACAGTGATTGGTACAGGGTTGGGCATTTGATTTATGGTGGTTCAGTCACAGTAAAACCCCTATATCTTCTTTCATGGTTGGGAAGAGTGTGTTAGTCACTTCAGGATGTAGATGTGAGGGCTAGGACTGCTGCAGCCATTTCTTACTAGAAAGAGCCTACTTGTAGATGTAGTCCATGAGCAGTGCTATATAATACAGAGGGAGCCCCAGTCAAACCATGCCTGGGTTTACTGTAACCAATACATCTCCTTTCTGTTGGAGGGCAGTCTGAGTTGGGCTGGATTTTTTTTGTGACTTTTAGCCAAACCATCCTAACCACCATTTAGATTGAACTCCAAACAGAAACATACATTTGTTTACAACTTTCACAGTCAGTTAATTCAAATGTTTGTATGGCTCAGAGCTATAAATGTGCCCAGCTTTTTTTTTTTTTTTAAGTCTCGGCTTAAAACTCACCTCTTCTGGTTGACACATTTGTTTGTTCATTTCCTCAACAAATAAAGACACTACATCTAGTACATGCCAGTTCCGGTTCTGAGTGCTGAGGCTTCAGGATTGAATAAAACGTGACTTCTGCCCTCAAGCAGTTGAACAGGGAAATAATACAAATAAGTCAACAGGGGAAGCTGGGGAGCAAGGCCTCTGCTTGGGGTAAGAACCAGATGTTACTGGAACGTAAAGGACGGGGACCTGAGCCAGGCTCAAAGGCAGGAAGGCTAGGAAAAGATGCTGGGAAAGACAAGATTTAAACCAAGCTCTGAATGCATCATCTAGGTTGGTAGGCTTGTCTCCTTGGGGACATATGGTAACATCTAGGGACATTTTGGGTTGTCACAACCGGGAGGAGCTACTGGAGCTAGGAAACAGAGGTCAGAGATGCTGCTAAACATCCTACATTGCCCAGGACAGTCTTCCATAGGAAGGACTACACAGCCCCAAGCATCAACAGTGAGGAGGTTGGGAAGTCTTGACCTTGGATGAAGCAGGTGGGAAGGGATGTTCCGAGCAGAGCAATCAGTATGTGCTAAGGCAGGAAGATAAGAAACCACATGACACGGTAGGCAAAGGCACTGAGGCTAGAACTGAGGAGGTGGGTTAAGGTGTGACAAGCGTCAATTACCAGAGGACGCTTGGGCCAGCCATAGAAACTGAGTCCTGACTTGGGAGCTGAGTCTTTGAGTCTCTGGCCCAAAGCTACAGGGGATCTGCAATTAGGGTGTACATTTTTTTGGGGGGGGGCAGTACTGGGGGTTGAACCCAGGACATCACACTTGCATGCTCTGTAAGTGCTGGGCCACTGAGCTGCACCCTCAGCCCATTTTTTACTTTTTTTGAGACAGCGTCTCGCTAAGTTACACAGACTGCCTCTGGTCTGGAACTTGTGATCCTCCTGCCTCCGCCTCCCGAGCTGCTGGGATTACAGGCATGTGCCACCACACCCGGCTGGGTATACGTTTTAGAAGGATCCCCTGACAGCTGTTGGGCAGCCTTGGCAGTGGGGATCAGTAGGGACTAGATGAGCAGCAGCTATGGGACAGACAGGGAGGAAGAAACGTTTAGGAGGACTGCTTCCTCCCACTCAAGTTCACGGTCACAGCATGTTACATGTGCCTCGACCCTTCTTCTTCTTCACTAAGCTATAATCATCAGGGACATGCACAAGAGTTAATACAGCCTTCCTGTCTCCAGAGTCTCACCCAGGTAGGTACAGTGGAACTGCATGCGGGGCTTATGTACTAATGCCAGTGGAGGAGGTAAAAATCCTGTAGAGTCAAACCCTTGAAAATCCTTTCAATCGTCCGTATGGTACAGTATACATGGCCTTGTGGATATAGTCTTCTAGAGATTGTTGTTGTTGTTGGGACAAAGAAATGTACAATATACAATATAAACAGAATATGTAATCAATATTTTTCTTTTTGGTTTTCTTTCAAGGCCTAAATTGTTGAATTTGCATATATTAAATGCACATATGCCATCGTGGTTCCAACACACTCAGTATGTATTTGCTAAAGGCAGTGAAAGGGGCAGCGACTCCCCAGGGATGTTCTCATCTGTCCACTAGCCTCTGGCTCCCATAGAGGTCTGGGGGGCCACAGGAGAGCCAAGGAGCACAAGGGAGTAGAAACAACTAGCGGACTCAGCCATGCTGCTCAGGACTACCGGGCTGGTTCTCCCAGGTGCTGGACACACTGCCAGCCCTCACCTGTTACTACTTGCTGAGAATTGCCCTTGGCTAAAGACAGCAGCCTCACCAAACACACCCAGTGATCAGACTGTACTAGTACAAGAAAGTCCAGCTGCTTCACCCAGACTGGCGACAACTTAGCAGGGATGTCTGAGCTCCAAAGCTCCCTGTGGTGTCACCTGAGACCCAGCAGGAGCTACACCATGGTCCAACTGTCCAATCCTGCTTCCTTCCTTTCTCCCACTGGTGTTCCTACCAAGAGCATACTGGGGACTCTGGCCTATAATCAATGGTTACCCTAGGTCAAGAGGCTGAGAGGTCTGAGTATCTGAGAGAAGCTGGGCTAGGCAGGCAGGAACCCAGGGTAAGACGAGGCAGCTCAGAGCACGAGGCATCCGTGAGGATGAGCCAGTGGCCAGCAAGTGGCCACCTGCCCAGTGGGAAGCTGCCATGTGAGAGGCAAGTCCTGGGCCTACTGGAGAGGTCTGGCTCTGAGGGAGGTCCTTAGATCACCCTGAAACCCTTCTTGCTCCCCCACAAACCTGCCAACAAGAATCCCATACCCTACTCCCCACTTGCCAAGTGGTCTCCATCTTGGGGGGGCTAATATGTGTCATTCTGGGCAGCCATTAGCCTGGTGAGATAGGGACTTTACCTAGAGACCCCTTTACCACCAAATACCTCCATTTCTATGCTTCAGTTCTCCCAGAGTGTCTGATTTTCTTTGAATTTGAAGCCCCTTTAAAATACAACATACTGTAAATGACCTTGAAATAACATATTGAGTTAGGGTTGCCATTGCTTAAATGGGCTGGCAGAGGTAAGAGGAAGGAATGAAAGGCTGAGGTGGGGAGCTAGGTGGGAAAGTTGTAGGTGAGAGGCTAAGGTGGCAAGGGGAGTGGGGCTGATATAAGAGCACCTCGTTCATGGGGTAACACACACACTGCTTCTAGAATAAAGGGCAAAATCCCAAATTTAACCACTTGCTCCTCAGTGAAATCAAGAGCTGATTGTACCCTCAACTGGAGCTACTCCGTCATGCAATGCCACATGATCTGCCTTGGTCTCCGACTGATAGGCCAAAGCTGTCTGATGTTGGGGCAGGAGCAGCAAATAGCAGGCCAGAAAGCCTTGTACTCAGAATAGGACTGTAGATTGACCCAGAAGACCCTAGACTTGCTACAAGTTATTGCAGGCAGTCCAGGGCTTTGCAGATCATATTTCCCTCCCCTGCAGCAGAACCCATGAAAACAATGGTTCCAATTCCTTGGCTTCCTTTTAGTAACTACAGCTCCCCTGTAGTGAAGGAAGCTGGCCGTGCTGTTAGCACAAGACCAGCAGCATAAACACCCTGTTATACAGTATATGATGCACCCAGCCTTCAGCAGGCTGCTGGGGGCTGAGCTCTGAGTGATGCACCATTTTCCCCTTTGTTACATGCTTTTGTCTCCTTGTCACCCAAGCTGCTTCTCAACCATTGCCCTGTTTGTTAATTCTGCTCTCATCTTGCTTTTATCCTGTACCTGTGGTAGAAATGGTGGACAGGCACACAGCAACCTCTTCATAGTGTGCATTTTTGTAGCAGTGAGGCTGAATGGCTAGCATACATGTGCCAGTCTGCTGTGGGACTTAGGTCTTATCAATTTCATGCATTAGTGGGCAGTTGGGACTGAGGAAATGAGGCAGAGTCCACCTTCCTGCTACCTTGGCTGCTGCCTCTGGGAACCGGGCTGTGCAGTGCACTCTTGTTTCTGGGTCATGCTGTAGCTGTGTTTCCTCACCATGGCCATTCCAGAGCTGCCTGCTCCCCACTTTGCTGCTTGGGGCAGAGGCAATGGCCTCTTCTGAGGGCCATCGCTGTGGCTTTGTTTCAGGGGCCCTTCCTGGATGCTCCCAACTCTTCCATGATTGTGTGAGCACCTGATTCCTCCTAGTCGTATTTTGTCTGTTTAAAATACCTTATGTAGCCAGGCACAGTGACGCACGCCTGTACCCAGAGACTTGGGAGGCAAAGGTGGGAGGATCGCAAGTTCAAGACCAGAGGCAGTCTGCATAATTTAGTGAGACCCTGTCTCAAAAAGTAAAAAAATGGGCTGGGGGTACAGTTCAGGGGTCCAGCACTTGCAAAGCATGCAAGCACGAGGCCCTGGGTTCAACCCTCAGTACCGCAAGAAGAAAAAATAGCTTGCTATTTTCTGTTTCTGCAGTTAGATCTTGCCTGCTACCCTTTTTTGTAGATTTATGTATACTTTTCAGCTGTAAAATCATTTGGGTCTCAGTGACATTTCAAAACATTTCCCCAAAGCACGCCTCTGAAATGAGGATTAATGATTATTATGGTTTGCATCTAAAATGTCCCTCAAAGGTCATGAGTTCAAACTCTAGGTCCCCAGGTGGTGGTGCTGTAGTGGGAGGCTGTGGAACTTTGGAGGGTGGGACCCAGCTTGCAGAAGTAGGTCCTTAGGGGTGGGCTTTGGGAGGTTTTACCTGGACCTCTAGTTCTAATAAGTTCTCTTTGCTTCTTGCTGCTATGATATGAAGTCCTCTGCCACAGACTCTACCACCAGCTGCTCCACCATGCCTCCTTACCATAATGGACTGAGATCCTTTAAGCTATGAGCCAGAGAAACCTATCTTTCCTTAGGTTGCTCTATCAGCTCTTTTGCCACAGGGACACACAAGCTAACTAACACAATGATTGATATTGTCCCTTCTGAGAGGCATCAACTATCCTTCTGAACATTTTCAAATCCATTGCTTACTTTTTTTTAAGGTTTGAACCAATGCTCACCATGGACAGATACCTCTTGACTTATGCGGTTACCTGTCAATAAACTCATTGTAAGTTGATAATATGCTAAGGCACAAATGCTTTCAATACACCTGACCTACTGAACATCACAGCTTAGTCCAGCCTATCTTAAACATGTTCAGACACATTAGCCTACAGTTGGGCAAAACCATCTAACATAAAGCTTATTTATAATAAAGTCTTGAGTATCACAAGTACACTTACAGATGGGTATTTTATATATATGTTGGGGTGCAAAAATACAAAACATGATATCCAAAAAAAGGCTGGCAATGCAGTACACTGTATAGTATGGGTCATTCACTCTTGAGACCATATGGCTAAGAGCTGTGGCTTCCTGCTGCTGCCCAGCATCACAAGAGAGGATTGGATTACATATTGCTAGCCCAGGAAAGATCAAAATTCAAAATCTGAAGTACAGATTTTACTGAATATGTACTGCTTTATCACCACCATAAAGCCAAAAATGTAGGGCTGGGATTTAGCTCAGTTGGTAGAGCACTGCACTGTAGTCTCTGAGGTCCCGAGTTCAATTCCCAGCACCGAAAAAATGGGAGAAGGACCTGGCAACCCACTCCCAAGGCAATCCTGAAACAGTCAGTCATTGAAAACCCTATGAGGGTCGCTATGAGTCAGATACCGACTCGATGGCACCTAACAACAACAAAGCCATAAAAATCATAAGAAACCCTTGTAAGTCAGGGACTGCCTGTATCTCTAGCTTGTGGAACTCTGGACAAAATGCTGGAGAAAAACTTCAGGGAAGTAGCTTGCAAAGTTGTCTAGTTCTAGGTCAGCATTCATCTTTGAAGACATAAGTCAAATAATCCATGTTAGAGGGTCCACCATAGCCAAGGCACATAGCTGACTCCATTTCTGCCACATATTTTTAAGTTCCAAAAAGCAGATTAGTGCTGGGGGTATAACTCAGTGGTAAAGCCCTTTTCTAGCATGCATGAGGCCCTGGATTCTGTTCTCAGGACCAGAAACACAAATAAACAAAAGTCCAAGAAACAGATCTGGGATGAGGGGGTACATTTTTATTTCTGGGGAATGATTTTCTTCTTGTCTTTTGGAAGCAAAGCCTGCTTCATTGTGCATATATGGGGTTAATAATTTGGCTGACATGGGAAAAAAATCACTTGGGTAATTATTTTGCCTAAGAATCACAGTTGGGGCATTTTGTTTTCTTTTACTTCTTCCTTATTTTCTACACGACTTTCATTCAGAAGATAACATTTTAAAAATACTTCCAAATAGAGATATTTTTGCTTTTATACATTTGGCTGACATTTTCTTTTTGGCTTGCTTTATGCATTGGGGGAAATTAACTTCAATATTAAAGTTAATTTAATGATATAGTCTGGCCTTGAAAGAGTGATCAGCTTGGGGCATCTTTTTAAAATAATGCATTCTTAGTTGGGTGCAGTGACGCACACCTGTAATCCCAGCAACTCAGGCGGTGGAGGCAGGAGGATCACAAGTTCAAGGCTAGAGGCAGCCTGAGTAACTTACTGAGACCCCTGTCTCAAAATGTGAAAAAGTGAAAAGTGGGCTGTGGGTGCAGCTCAGTGGTACAGTGCTTACAAAGCATGTGTGAGGCCCTGGGTTCAACCCCTCAGTACTGCAAATAAATAAATAAATAAATAAATAAATAAATAAATTCTTTAAACAGGGGTTTGTACTCTTAGAAAATTACTATCATCAGGGCCCTAGTTACCAGTGGGAGTGTACAGGTTGTTACAATGGCCAAGAAGTTGATAATTGTTGCTACAAAACGCAGTAATGCCAAACCTCCTAGAGCACAGAATTTTCTGCAGGTCTGAACACTCCTTGCTGTCTGGGAAAATTTTGAAACAATCCAGCCTGCCATCCATCCTGTGGCTAAGATTTGCCTGTGCAGCACCATTTATTTGCTTATTTATGGATTTATTCATTTATTTTTCCATGTAGGCTTTTCCTGCGGGACTCTAAAGTAGTCAACTTTTGATGAATTTAAAATTGAATCAATCTCCCCACACTTGTTTTCACCGTGTCAAGCTTCCCTAACCTGGCAGAAAGGACTGGATACCTTGGCCTCGTTTTGAGATCTCTAGACCCAGTAGGCAGAATGACACATTTCCAACTGAATGACAGGTTCACTGCTGGGCTAATGGATTCTTTTGCCAGGAGTGCCTTGACATTTTTGGAAAATCAAGAGCTCAGAAAATGAATGCATTGTTTAAAACTATGACTCACTTCTTTTTCTTTTCTTTCTTTCTTTCTTTTTTTTTTTTTTACTTTATTTGCTGGTC